>VXBB01002280.1:18270-29036 GCA_013399915.1 Illadopsis cleaveri
GGGATCATGGATACCACGGAATCTCTCTCTTTTCACCCAAATTCCGGGTGTCCCACAGCTCTCACAGGTGCAGGAGGTGCAGGAAGGGGATCATGGATACCACGGAATCTCTCTCTTTTCACCCAAATTCCGGGTGTCCCACAGCTCCCACAGGTGCCCCTGGGTGCAGGGGGGGATCACCTGTGGGGTGGTGAAGCCCAGCCTGGCTGTGGGGCCACCACCAGCAGGTTTTACCCCTCTGAGACTCCCCTGTGCCTCCAGAAATTTCACTTAGAGGTGTTCAGGTTCCCGGGGTGTTTTAAGGAATTAAACAAATTAGAGAAACCATTGGAGCAGGAGCTTCCCTCTGCCTCTGTCAGGTAACGCCGCGCTCGGAATTTATCTGAGGGAAGGAGAACTTCCACAGCCCAGTGATCCCACTTTTCATTCTTTCTACGCCGTGAAGTATCATAATATTCTTTAATAGTGTCATACTTACATTTCACGGTCTAATCCACTTTTCTCCTCCGTTCCCATTGTATTTTATCCAGCTGGAAGTCGGGAGCGTGCTCACCATCAGCTGCTGGCGGGGCCGAGGCAGCGCTCAGCCTTTCAGCAGGAATTGTCTCCTTTTTCCTCAGCTGAGACACTGCAAACTTTGTGCTGTAAAGGATTATCACGTCCTGTGCATAATGTACATTTTCTTTACCTTTTCCATTATCTGCCTCGCAGCAGAGCACGTTTGTCACCGGTTTTTCCTCCCTCGTGCCTTAATGAGAGTCTCGGGTCTGGGAACGTGCCGGTCCTGTCCTTTGTGTCTGATCTGTGCCCTCTATTTCTCTCCCCCTCCTGGAGATAAAAGTGCATTTTGCTGCTGTTGCAGTTCCAGCTGAATTTGATCAAGATAGAGGAACTGACTCATCACCTTTTCCCGAATCTTTAGGAACTGCTGTGGCACACGTGGCCTGCAGGAGCCGGAGCAGCGCCGGGCAGAGTCTGCTGGGGCTGCTGAGAGGCAGCAAGAGCCTTTATTGTTGTTTTCACCCACATTAAGTCTCCTTTGGACCCTGACTCTCTTGATTTTATCTTTTATAAGTGGAGAAAGAGCAGAAAAAGCTGAGCTGATGACTGGGAGGACACAAAGTGTAAATCTTGCTCCTGTGTTTTCTGTGCCTAATGGGCTGGGACAGTGGCTGCTCTCTCCAGGGAATTGTGCTGGGAGCTGTGCTTAATTCTCTGTCCCAGGCAATGCTGGATCCTTCACAGCAGTTGCTGCAGGCACCACTTTTCTTCTGGCACAATAACAGGGCTCACAACTCCGGCTTCATGATTCCATCAGAGCTCAGCCGGGATCAGTGGGGAACTTCCTAAAGGCCCCTCAGTCACTCCAGGGCACTGGGCAAAGGAGTTTAAAGAGAAATTTAAATGGAAATATTAACCTGAGGAAGTGCTGCTTGACAAGCAGGGCTATTTCTGTCCTGCAAAGCCATCCCTGCCCGCAGGGGGGGATCAGAGGTCAGCGTGGGTGGGCAGGGAATTGGGGCTGGGGTTTCTGCAGGGATGGGTTCTGACCACAGCTCCTTCCACAGGCTGCAGACAGCACATTCCCCCCGGTGCTCAGCAGCAGCTCCTGCCTGGGCTGTCCTGTCCCGGGGCTCATTCCAGAGGCTGGGAATGGGGAGTGTCCTGGAGCTGCTTTGGACCAGCACCCCCTGGAATGGGCAGAATTGAGCCTCACCCAAGCCTGCAGTGCCAATTTGCTTTAGAGCAGAGCTGTGTTTGCTTTGGGCGCTGTTCAGAGGGACAGTGGGCTGCAAGGAGAGGATTTTACATTATTTTACATTATCTCACAGCCAGGCATTTCCCTTCCCTTCACTGAGCCCGGGGTCTGGTGCCTGCCCCAGCTCCAGCCCAGGAGAATGTCAGGACACGTCCTCCCCATGGATCACAGAGACATCCAACAGTCTGGGGTGGAAGGGAACGTTTGGACTTGTTTGGATTCTTCCTAAGCTAACTGCTGAGTTTAAATGCATATAACTGGAATTTGCCTTTGGTGGGTCCATAATCAGATTTTTTATCCCATGTTTTCCTGGTCCTCACAATGGATATTTTTCCCATACTGCCATGACATTGGGTTTGTGTCTTCTTTTGTTACTTTACTCTTCTAAGCCTCATCTCTGCTCCTCTAATTCTATAAATTACTGAAATGACTTTTTTTTTTTTCCCCCAGTGCTGGGGCTGGAGTTTCTGAGCACGATGAAATTTTTCTGTGGGGATGCAGATCCCGTGTGTTAATCACTGCACAGGCCAGGTAAGGTGATTTGGGGTTTTTCCCAGGAAAGCAGCCTTGGCTCTGGCACTGCTGCTCCTCTCCCCACCGTTGCTATGCAGCACCCTCCACCTCAGATGCCTCCTGATTTTATTTTGGGCAAACTCCTTGAAATCCAAAGATTTTTTTCCTCGAGTTTGTTTTGCTTTGCTGGGTCAGGGGTTGTTGCTGCAATTTCTGCTATTGCAGGGAAATTTAAATGGGGTTTTTCCCTCCTACTGCAAAAATCCAGGAAAAGAAAGCAACTGTGTGAAGAGAACTTGGAAAGGGAAAGGAAAAGCTGTTGTGTTATGCAGAAGAATTTCCTTGTTTCTTTTAACTGCCTCTTGAGATTAGAATTCTCTGCCTTTATTTTTAGCAGGCAGGCTGGTGGCAGGAACAATTCCTTCCCTTGGCTTTGCTGGTAGGTAAATACCACATTTATTTTATTTAAAGCAAAATCTGGATGCACAGGAAATGCAGCAGTCCTCTGAGGGGAGCACGGAGAGCTGGGAATGCAGGCACAGCTTTCCTGCACTCATAATATTGCCATTAACTCTGAATTCCTGAGCGCTGGCTTTTATTTAATGGTAACTTTGTGTCTGAACAGATGGGGCTGTGTAATGTAAAGACAATCAATTCTCATACAGAAATGATAAATGAAGAACAGAAAAGCGTATCACATTTTGAAGAAGTTTTAACACATTTATCTCTGTTGCAATTAAGGTTTTTTAATGAATAATTGCTGATTAATGCAGGTTTGATCACAGGTGAACTGCTTTCCTCCCTTTCCTCTCCAATAGGTAGAGAAATGTTGCCTTTTTAGTTTTGATTTGTCCTTTTCTAACCCACCAAATCCCACTTGTGATTTGTGCTTTTACTGAAATAGAAAAGGATTAAGTGACATGGTGGAGCTTTAGATGTAGTGCAGCAAATCACACTGTCACAAACCGGAGGGAAAACTCCCAGGAATGTGAATTAACATGGAGCTGGAGAGAGCTCTTTTGGGTTGCAGGGTTTAAATATGATTGTGAAAGGGGGTGGAGAGAGGCAGAAGGCAAGCAGAGAATCAGAGGAATGCTGGGATTTAAATTTGGGTTATTTTCTATTTAAATCTGCAGGCAGATCCTCCTGAGGGAAGGAGCCCAGGCAGCTCTGGCTGAGCCCATATGGAAATGCTCCTTCTCCCTCCCCACGGGAATGTGCTCTCCAGCAATTCCCAGCATTTATTGCCAGCACTGAGGGAATCAGTACAGGTTAAATCAGGCCATGGATCCTCAGGCAGCTCCTGGGAGGAGGAGGAGGATGAGGAGGAGGAGGAAGAGGAGAAGGTCCCAGCTCCAGGAGAGCCCAGGCTGCTCCCAGTGCACCCTGAGGGGACAGGAGGTGACAATCTGGGAACGGAGGCAGGAAGAGGTCGGGATCCACCTGAGCAGTTTGGGCTGAGCTCTGTCCTCCCCCAGTGTGAAACAAAATCTTTGCTTTGCTCATCACCCAGCAGGGCCAGTGTGGTGACCTGCCCCAGAGTATTGATGCTTTTATCCCAATTGCAGGAGGGAAAAGCACTGGGAGGAAATTCCCTGCTGAGGTCACAACAAATATGAGCCCTGTGTGTGACTTTAGTGCCTCCAGCACGAGGAACAGGAAAGTGCAGGCTCGGGACACTGCACTCCCTGTGCCGTTTGTGCCATGGTCACCCGAGCTGGGAATGTGTTCCCACCAAAACTGCACCTGACGAGCCCAAACTGATCCCAAGATTTCCCATTAACTTCTCACTCACCTCTGCAAAGACATTTATTGCCTGGGCAGACCTGACCTTGCTTTGGGTCTGAGATTGAGAGTTCATAGCTGGCTGCAGCACAGAATTGTGAGAAAAGGCTGGAGGATCTCGGTGGTGTCACAAAACCCTCCAGAACTTGTGGAGCCACCGCTGGCTGAACCCAACCCCACACCCCAGTGCCTCATTAACCAACCCATTCCAGCTCCCAGCTCCTTCCATGGGCTTGGTTCTGTGGAGGCTGGGGTGGCAGGAGTGGGAACGACCCCCAGTCCCCTCGTTTTGTCAAACAAACCGGCAGAGCCCGCGGATGTGATGCCGTGTGTCACATCCCGGCTCCCAGCCCGGCCTCCCCGGGGTGGGGAGCCTTGGATGTCGCTCCAGATCGTTCCTCACACTCGGCTTTGTCTGGGAGGGGAATTCCTGCCTGACAGCCGCTCACACTCCCACATAGCCGCGCTGTCAAAATATTACATTCTGCCCTAAATTATTTGGTAGCGATGGGAAAAACACCTGCTCGCTGAGAACGCTCCTTCCCTTTCAGTATCCGCGGGAATTTGGGGGGGAGATGGAGGGTTTAAAATGGTAATGACAGCCCCGTGCAGGAGCAGGGGGATTTTGGATTCTTCTTCTTCCACTCCTTGACATTCAGGTTGTTCTGATTCCCTTTCCATCGTGTGGGAGCAGCTTCCCCAGGTGAAGGAGACACATCCCATTATTTATCCATGACATCCCGTGGCATGTGATGTACAGAACCTTCCTGGGCTAACAGTGCAGCAAGGGCTGCTCTTTAATTATGAACACACATCAAATATGCAGGCAGGCAAAATTGGCAGGAGCAAAAGGAGAGCAGGGAGAGGAGGGACGGCCTGGAATCACTGTGCTGTGGGAAGTTTGGAAAATTAGTGTTATAATATTCAGAGGTGTGATTTAATTTGATTGAGAAATGTGACATTTGGATTGACAGGCAGTGCTGTTCTGAAAAGGCATTTTTCTGTCTGACTGTCTAAACAGTTGCTGTGTAATATTTGTATTTGTCATGTGTTTTTCTAGATAGGGGAGTTCTTTAGATACTTAAATTTATCACATGAAAACCCTCTTTAAATTCTTACATGTAGGTTTTAATGGCGTTTGGTGATTTATAGGGTTGGTTGGGGCTTTTTTTTGTGGATGATTTTTTACAATATTAAGGTGTCTGTAAAGTGAAATTCACAAACAGGGGCACTCTCTGCTTTCCTTGCACTGATCCAAGGGGAGGAGCTGAACTCCATGGGGCTTTTTCCATGGCAGTGTTGGGATATTGGGATGTCAGGATGGGGTGGGAGGGGTGGGAGATGATCAGGATGGAGCTGGGTCCCGTCACACCGGCAGTGAGGATGAGGATGAGGAGGGGCAGCGTGGCCTGGGAGCTGCCCAGGGGCTGTGGGGTGATCTCTAGGGCTGTCAGCAGCTGCACATGATCCAGCTCTGCCTGGGGCCAGCCTGGTATCAGCCCCACCAGGGTTCATCACACTCTGAGGGCTGCCAGCAACCTCCCGAAAATGGCTTAAAAATAATCAGCCAGACGGCTGATCAGAGGTGTTTGAAAAAGCAAAAAGGTTTAATTAAAGAGAAAACAACAAACCATCCAGACAAAAGAATAAAAGCCCTGCACAGTGCAGGGAGGTCCCTTACACCTGCTAAATGCCCCGAAAATTCCCTGAGAATCTCGGTGCTCTCTCTGAAGTATTCAGTGATCTAAGAGGGATTTTTGGCTTGAGTATTCAGTGATCTAAGAGGGGTTTTTGGCCTGAGTATTCAGTGATCTAAGAGGGGTTTTTGGCCTGAGTATTCAGTGATCTAAGAGGGGTTTTTGGCCTGAGTATTCNATATATATTATATATATGTGTATATATATAATATAACACACAATAAATATATTTATTGTATTGCACTTTAATGTTCCCCCCAATCTATTGCTTCAGGTTTTTTGCATATTTATTATCTGCAGGTAAAGATGAGCATGTTAGTAAAACACAAAAAATCTATAAAATATTAAAGATGGGGGAAAAGGGATATTTATTTAGCCAGGAGACCTATTCAATGCTAACGTGAAACATGTCAGCACAAAGATGACGTTATCTGGCCCCTGTCCAACAGCCCCTGAGGTCACAGCACCAATTTTCCCTGCATTCAGCCCCACTGCAGGAGTCACGCTGCTCCTGGGCCTCTGCAGTTGTTATTTTTGGAGTTTCAGACCAGAAGAGGATTTTGATGCAGGGAGGGGTTGGGTCGGTTTGCTCCTGGTCCCAGGAAATGCAGATTTGCTGCTCCTGGCCCCAGGAAATGCAGATTTGCTGCTCCTGATCTGATGCCATGTAACAGCCTTTGGATATGAGGAAAATCAGCTGTGGTAACTCCAAATGCTTCCAAGGCTCCCTCAGGCCGAAATACCTGAAATAATCAGGCTAATAACTGACTTGAGCTGGACTGGGCACATTGTTCCCCGTGGTTTTTACAAAACACCCACTCCAAACCTAAAAGCTTTGTCATGCTCATCACAGGGGCTTTGTAGGCAAATTGACACTGTTGGTTCTTGCCTGACCCAAATTGTTCTGCTAGCAAGAAATGTAGAAAACCCAAGTTAAATTACTCTTTTAGCAGGAATTTCAGGCGATGGACACTTCTCCATGAATATTTCATGCCGGGCTATAAATAATTCTGTTGGATTTGGAAGATCAGAAAGTGACTACTGGGATGATGTAGGGCGTTTATGTAAGGCTGATCGCCTGGTGCCTGCTGCAGGAGGCAGATCCATTCATGGGATTCATGGAATTCAGGCATGTGTGGGCAAATAGGACATTTCCCCCCAAATTCCTTTGCAGCCTCTCTTTGTTTCAGCTGTTCAGGCTGGAGCAGACAAACACAGCCCCTCATTCACCTCTGAGAGCAAAAGGAGATGTTCTCACAGAGCTTTTCCCTTCAGGGATGTTTTATTCAATGTTTTAATGCCAGTGCTGAGTACGTTGTGCTGATAAAATACAAGTTTGGTGAGTGTTGAGGTGTAGGTCCCTCTGAACCTTCACCCACAGGGAAAAATCAGCTCCACTCGATGGAATGCTCTTCCCCAGGAACAGACTGGGATGGGATTTTTCTCTGTCACTGGTGGTCATCTCTTCAAATCAGCCAGGGGGAAAAAAAGGGAAGAATTACAATTGTTTCTTCTTTATGTCCATCTGTGGATGGATCTTATGCAAACAAACAAAGAAATAAAAATATCCTATGAGATTTTTCTCTGTCACTGGTGGTCATCTCTTCAAATTAACCAGGGGGAAAAAAAGAGAAGAATTAAAATTGTTTCTTCTTTATGTCCCTCTAGGACGGATCTTGTGCAAACAAACAACCAAATCAAAATCTCCTGTATGTCAGGATCATTCAGGTTGGACAAACCCTCTGAGATCACTGAGTCCAGGCCACTGCCCCATGTCCCCAAGTGCCACATCCACAATCTTCAAACCCCTCCAGGGATGGGGCCTCCCCCACTGCCCTGGGCAGCCTGCACAACCCTTCCAGTGAAGGAACACAGCTTCATCCTTCTGTTCTCTTCTGGTTTGTATGACTTGATGACTTGTTCCAATCACATCTGCTTAATTTTCCAGGAATCACAATGCTCATTCTCCTTCCCTCTGCCTAAAACTTTACTTCTTTTTTTGTTGTTGTTTTTTTTTTTTTCCCTGGTAAAACAAGGCTCCTTTATCCAGTTCCCAAGCTGTATTTTATTTCTCCCTTTTCAGCATCTCTCTGATCCCTTTTGCAATGCCAAAAGTGCTGCTGGTCCATGAGAAATCTGGAGAGCAGCAAAGAACTTCCCTGTCTCTCCTGTGGAGCGTGTCAGGCCTGGCACACAGATCCCACGGACACAGGGGGGAAACAGGAGAGAGCTGCAGGAGCTGGGGAGTCAGGAGGAGATTTGGTACCAAACAAAAATTCCAGCAGCTGGGAAAGCACATGGGAGTGCCACCAAACCTTCCAGGAGGTGCTGGATGGAGCCCTGAGCTCAGGTGGGAAGGGCCCATCCCCTGCCAGCTCCTCCCCAGGTGATGAGGGAGGCAGGAGCTCTGGTGAGCTGGGATCACCATCCCTGGGAGGAAATTCTGTCCCATTCCAGCTCCCCCTCTGCTCCTCCTGCAGCTGCTGTGTAATTGCCTTGCATTGGAGTTTGCCCAAATTCCAGTTTTTCCACAGTTTCTCTGTTTTATTTGGAGCTTTTCCAAGGGGTTCCTTGTAAATGTGGAGTTATTAAATGCTGGTAAATCCTCTTTACCCACCCTGGGAGATGGTGAATATTCCTGAAACACCAGGCTGAGAGGGAGGAATGACTCTGGGAGCAAACCACAGTGGGTGTGCTCTGGATCTCCTTCAGGGAGCACAGAAGGAGTTAAATAAAGCAGAGCTGGAAGGACATTCCCAAATCCATAAAGCACGAGATTGGCATCCTGTCTGCATACAAATAACTTGGATTAGCAGGATGTGCCGTTGCTTTCTCCATAAAAATATCCACTCTCACATTATTTTCAGACACTTTCAAAATAGAGCCGAGTTAAAATATTTGTTTTAAACTATCCAGGGATCCTTGCACAATCTTTTTGATTGCTTTTTATAGCCCTTCTCCACCCTGAGTCATTCAGCAGTTCCCTTTCCTGAAATATCAGTGGTAACTCTCTCCCCATCTCAGTGATGGATGTTTGTGTGAATTCATTTCACTCCTCACAGCGAAGCCTTTCAGCTCTGCCTCTCCAGTGTGGGACAAACGCAGCCTGAACTGGGGGGTTTTGACAAAATATTGGGGAAATAAGGTTATTTCTGCCCCTGGATCCCTGGCAGTGCCCAAGGCCAGGTTGGACATTGGGGCTTGGAGCAGCCTGGGACAGTGGAAGGTGTCCCTGCCATGGCAGGGGTGGCACTGGGTGGGATTTAAGGTCCCCTCCAGCCCAAACCACTCTGGGATTCCCTGATCACCCACTGTTACTTTGATTTTTCAGCCTTCTGATGTTTTTGCATTCTCATACTGGAGTTTTTACGCTTGTGACAAAAACAAAGACTGATATTTTGCAAATAACACATTCCTGCCAGAGGGAAGAACAAATTAATAAACTTCCAAGCTGACCACCAGGGTCAGAGAGGTGTTCCTCTGGTCCCCCAGTCGCTGGTCAAAGTCCAAACTCTATTTAAACCTTGAACCCAAAAATAAAGTCCTTCTTTTCCTCACTCTCAGCCTGAGAAGTGAGTCTCGTTCTTTTCGTGTCCTCTGGCGACAACTCACCGTGGGAAGTTTTTAATTTATCACATTTCACTTTCCACCCTTTCTTTTGGACCGTGACATTTCACTGTTGATGCAAAAGGCTTTGAATGGCAGCAGGGCTTTGTGAGGCTCCTTCCACCTCACTCATAAGAATTTGGGAGCTGCTCCTCTGAATCTGGGCCTGTTTTCATTTCTGTCCCTCATAGCCAAAGGTAACATCACAATGTGTTCTCTTCTTGCTTTTATAAATTGAATATCCAGTTTTCTCCTGGCTTCCCTCAGGAGCATCTGAGTGAAATTGTTTTCCTGTCCTGCAAAACGCTTCGGAATCTTTCCCTCCCCAGACTGAGGTGAGTGGTTTTGCTGCTTTATTGCTGCTTTTCCTGCAAGCAACAGGTTCCATTTGCTGGGCAATTCAGGGCGCTTTGATCCGTATCAAGTCTGAATTTTAATTTCCTTTCTTTACGTCTTGGAAGGAAAAGAATTTTTCAGCTTCGTGTTCTGCCAGTCCAGGATGTTTTTACATCAGCCCTTTCCCACAAACAACATTGGTTTGTGCCTGTTGGATTTTCAAATGGAAATATTGGGCTGAAGTTGTCACAGGTGTTTGTTGTACTTTACCCCTCCCTGAGAGATGAGGGCCAGAGTACCCCCAGCTGTGGGGGGGGGGGAATCTTTTCCTTGGATTCTCAAGGATTTCCAGTTAAATTTGACATTTAAAGTAGTTTCAAGTTCCCTCCACACTCTTATTTGCTCCCTTTTGTCTGCTCCAGTTCTCCTGAATTCCACTTCCGTGCATTTTCCAGAGTCCCCTCTTGTCCTGGATTGTTTTCCATCTCTTTGTCACACACAGAGCTCCAGTAAGAGCTCGGTAAACTCTTTACACAGCTCAAAGAAATTACCACTTTTCCCCGCTTTCCATCATCTCCTAATTCTTTCCCTTTTGAGCAGTGTAGCATTTTCTCCTCCAGCTGTCAGGCTGGCTGTAATTAATGCTGTCTTCCCGTTCTGCAGCTCCCACATCCCTTCCTTCCCTTCTCCCTGGGCCTCTCTTTCCTCTGCCAGTTTGAAGAGACCCGTTGTTCTGCCTAAGAGGCAGAAAAAGTTCAAACTGTTTTTCATGTGACAGCAGCAACATCAGCCCAAGTTCTTGCTTGAAAAGTGCTGCAGGATTGCCTGAGAATGGGTTTGAACTTTTCCATTCCAGCCCCCTCTGGGAGATGGGGAGGTGTCCATGGGGTGGGAATGAGACGGGCTGTGAGGGCCCTTCCAGCCCAAACCATGTGGGATTTCAGACCCTGCTCCTTCCTCCCAACCCATTCAGGGATTTCAGACCCTGCTCCTCCCTTCCAAACCTTTCTGGGATTTCAGACCTTCTCCTTCCTCCCAATCCATTTGGATATTTCAGACCCTGCTCCTCC
>VXBB01002280.1:34449-49687 GCA_013399915.1 Illadopsis cleaveri
TCCCAGGGAACAATTCCTTCCCAATATCCCACCCATCCCTGGCCGTGGGAAGCCACTGAAGTGATATTGCAGAATATTGCTCTCTTCTCTAGAGAAATTCTGTTTAAATGCCTGTTTGTTGGGCACAGCAGAAATGGGGTTTGTGTGTTACATTTATCCGGGGCTCTCTGCTGTGGATGACTGAATTTTTAAACAAAAAAAACCTCTCTCTTGTGTTTTCCTGCCCTCTGCCTCGGCGTTCCTGCTCTCCCACTGTAATTATCCAGTTACTGACTCTGCACATCAGGTGTTTAATGTGGGGGAGGAGGGGGCTGAACAGTCCAATTAATTAAGCCAAGTTGTAGCAGATCATCATCATTTTCCGAGGTGTCAGTGGAGAGATCTCTGGGAGCGCTGCAGATGAGGCAGGACCACCTGGGAATTCAGCTCAGCTCCCATCACAGCATTCCCCAGCCTCTGGAAATACCTGTCACAGCTCCGAGTTAACCCCACTGCAGCTGCAGAGGATATTTGCAGGATTGTCTTGAAAGGCTTAATTTCCATCCCTGTAATACAGAAATAAAAAACCCCCAGCGAACCCCAGAATGTGCAGGGAGGATTTTTGTGGGGCTTTGAAAAAGTCAGCTGTAAACTAAAAATTTTAGCTGCAATTAAAGCATGGGATGCTGCAGTTGGAGCAGGAAAGGAGGGCAAGGCAGTAAAGCAAACATGTCACATGAAGCACAGAGATAAATGTGAATTTTGTGGGTTTTTTTTATGTGTCCAGGTAAGAAAACCCTCTGGGTTTATGCCCAGCTTGTTTCATATGGAGCCACACAAACTCCTGGTTTGCGTCTCTGTTTTATCACACCTGAACCCAGCGTGGGGCTCAGGCAGTGTTTGTTGGCTCTGAAAAAGCAGCAGCAGAGGCATTTCCAGGACAGGTCTGATGAGGTGGCTGAGTGCTCACACCCTGGGGTGCCCGGGGAGCTGAGGGACAGCCTGTCCCTGCCTGGCACAGCTCACCCTGGAAACTTCTCGTGANATTTGGGCTCTGTGAGCTGGCAGCTTTCAGGGGGATCACAGAGTCGTGGATCCCGGGGCAGTAATGGGGGATCTGTTTGGACATCCCCAGAATTTTGTATTTCTGATTTTAAATCCCAGTTCAGCCTGCCTGGGGAGAAGAGGGAAAAAAAAAAAANAGCCTGTCCCTGCCTGGCACAGCTCACCCTGGAAACTTCTCTGTCAAGGACTGGGAAGATCCTTAATTCATCCCAGAACCTTGTGGGAAGGTTTATCATTTTTGAGGTTCAGCCCTGCTCCCTTTATGAATTTTTTTTTCCTGCACAGCTGTTTTCTGGCTCTTTTGTAAATGAAACATGATTTTATTTCTGTTGTTGAAGGCCAGGAGCTCCTGCAGCCCCCGGGGCTGGTCTGTGGCTGTACAATCTGTTTTTCTGTTTCATCAGTGACACGATGCTCACTGGGTTTATTGCTCTAGCACCACTTACCCTGCAGCTCTTCAGGGCTTTATCACCATTTCTTCTGCAGCTCTTGGGGGCAAACCAGGGGCTGGTGAGGCTGGGAGGTGGGGCTGGGGTCTGCTCACCTGGGAGGAGGTGGGACAGGACAGCCCAGGGATGCTCAGCTGGAGTTTGGGCTCTCTCTGCTGTGAAGGGGGCTCTGACCAACACCCCCAAGGTCACACAATGACTTTTCTGGGCCTCTGGAGGCTGCTGGAATGAGCAGAATGAAGATAACAAGCAGGTAGGCTTATTTATATGATTTAAATATATTTTATCTTAGTAGAATGTGTTTTTTTCTCTTTGGAGAGTTCTGTTGTGGTGGTTTGCTGTCTTAACAGAAGAGGCAGCAATGTCTTTGATGTCTTTCTATAAAGTTTTATCTCTGTGCCCTGGCTGACTCAGAGTGTTGTCACAGTGAGTTTTATTTTAATTAACCCAGTGTAGGGAGGTTGGTTTGGAGGGGAGCAGAGCTCCCTGGCCAGGGGCTGCTGTGGCAGGATCAGAATTTGTTAAATGCACCCACAGGGGCTGAGCATCGCCTGCTCCTGGCTGGGGCTGATTATCTGATCCCTGCCAGGTGTCCCTGCCTCCAGAGCTGGCTTTTTTCCAGACATGACACCTTTTATCAGAGCCTTTCTCATCAGGAGGTTGTTCTCTGGTTTTGGTGTTTCACCTGCCTGGGCTGGGCTGGTTTTGAGGCTGTTTCTGCACCAAACTCCAGGAACTCAACGGGAAGCATGAAAATGCCACAATCCTGCAGAGATTCTGTGTGTGCAGAAATGCAGGAGTGGAGCAAAGGGGTGACAGAGCAAACAAGGAACTCAAGGGGAGGCATGAAAATGCCACAATCCTGCAGAGATTCTGTGTGTGCAGAAATGCAGGAGTGGAGCAAAGGGGTGACAGAGCAAACAAGGAACTCAAGGGGAGGCATGAAAATGCCACAATCCTGCGCATGAAAAGGCCACAATCCTGCAGAGATTCTGTGTGTGCAGAAATGCAGCAGTGAAGCACAGGGGTGACAGATGGGGCCTGACCACGGAACCTCTTCACTCCCTCCCTCCTCCCTGAAGTTTACTCCAGAACTTCATTTTTGTCACTGTTAAAAACCTTGATTTTTTCAACCTACGTTTTTTGCTTTTGTGCAACTTTGTTTTGCAGCAGAACAGTTCCTTCCCTCTCCCTTATTTATTTACNACCACGGAACCTCTTCACTCCCTCCCTCCTCCCTGAAGTTTACTCCACAACTTCATTTTTGTCATTGTTAAAAACCTTGATTTTTCAACCCATGTTTTTTTCTTTTGTGCGACTTTGTTTTGCAGCAGAAGTGTTTCTTCCCTCTCCCTTATTTATTTACTGGCAGAAAATCCAGCTAATTTCCCAGGCTAAATAAGCAATTTTGTTTTAATCTCACCCTCTGTTCCCACTCCTTGATCATCCATGCAATCCTTGTATACACTGAAATTCATCTGTCTTGAGCAAAGATGTACAAAATTATACACGAGGTTGAAAATTGAGTTCTTTGTGTTCCTGCCTGTTGGAAAAATGATGTGTAATAGGATTGAACTTTTTTAATTGCAAATTCCCATTCTACGTAAAGCACGCTCGGTTTCCTCCTCTTTTACTTCTGAGTTCCTGGTATTTAACAGAGATTCTTGTTGTTTTCTCCAAAGAACAACATCTTTCACTTCACTGCAGACAGAGTTTGTGTCTCCACAGGCAGCAGTAAAATTGAGTCACTCTGTGCCTCGGCCTTGTGGGGTTTGAATTGGATTATTTGGAATATCCTGATTGGATTGAAGGAGAATCTCATTTCTGCTGATGGCTGCTGCTGACCTGGGCTTGCTGTGGGAGTTTTTTGGGTGGGGAAAGGTTTGCTGTGTTTAGGGTGGGTCTTTTAGGGGTGTGAGGAGTCTGCAGGAGCTTCTGGGCTGGGATCATGGGATTGGTGAGGCTGGAAAAGGGAAATTCAAGGTGTTTGCAGAGGAGAAGAGCTCTGCCAGGACCCCAAACAGCTCTGGGACAGGAGTGAAGCAGCCTCTTTATCAGGGCATTTAGAGCAGAGTTATTTCCTCCTGTGCCACCTGGGCCAGACCCAAGTGTGGCCCTGATTTTTCAGCCTTCTGATTGTTTCTCATTCCTACTGGAGCTTTCTCACACTTGTGACAAAAATAAAGACTGATACTTTGTAAACAACACATTCTTTTACAGGGGAAGGACAAACTGATGGACTGCTGAGCTGCCCACTGAGGTCAGAGGGGGGCTCCTCTCGTCCCCTAATCCTTGACCAAATCCCAAAAACTATATAAATTAAGATTCCCAAATGAACTTCCCTTTTCCTGTTCATCTCACACCCCAGTGGGTGAGTGTCCTTTTCGTGTCCCCTTGCCACACCCAAGGACCAGCCAGGCCTGGCTCAGGCTCCAGGACAGTCCCCAGGGCTGTCCCCAACACATTTTCTGTCTCCTCCATCCCAGCCCAGGGGATGGGAGCTCTCCTGCTTTGTACAAATCTTGCATTTCTCATTTTATTTGCCCAGTCTCTCCCTGAGCTCCCAGTACCACCGAGCCCCTCCTCAGACAGGAGGAGATCTGTGCCCCTGCCCTTTGCAAAGGTGTTGCCTCCACCCCGAGGGGATTTTGCTCAGCTCCTTCTCCCTGACAGGCTTTGGGAGGAGTCCCTGGGCTCAGGGGGATCAGCTCTGCTCCAGCCATGTCTTTACTTGCTGCCTGTTGATTTTTCTCCTTTCATATTCCACGGTGTAATTGTGGCTCTTAATCGTGCCCATTACCTTAAATCATTCTCTCAGCCATCCTTTCTGTCAGTGGCAATCAGGGGTTTTTTTTCCCTCCCTGGAAGGTGTTTGTAGTTGAATATCAGTGTCTCAATAATGGAGATTTATTGGCTCAGGCCACACAGGGCTGTGTGGCTCTGTGGGGAAGCAACACACTGGGTTATAAAAAAAAGGGAGAGGAAAGTCAAGTGTAAAACACTTCAGTGCTGGGGATGGCAGCCAGGAGAAGTTTAAATCCCTGCCCAAGCCAAGGTGGCTGAAGCCCTTAAAGGAAAGCCATGAAGGGTGTTTGGCACCTCCCACAGCAGTCAAGTCTTCCCAGACTTTCCATCCTGGAAAAATTTGCATTTCATTTAATTTTATTTCATTATTTCATTTCCAATCAGCTAGGTCCATCACCACACTTATTAATGTGTCTCACTCTGGTCCAAAGGGGTTCCAAAGCTGGTTTTAAACGTGGGGGGTGTGAGGCTGTGCAGGTGACTCTGCCCTGACCCAGCACAGGGTTCCTGCAGGGTTTGGAACTGGGGCAGGACCTGCTGGTTTTGTGCTTGTGCTGGCACATCTGCCTCTGAGGGCTCAGGTGATTCCCATGAAGATGAAAATATTTGTGTTCAGAGCAGATACTGACCTGGCACACCCTGCAGAATGCAGATTTGCAGCTCAGCCTCGGGAAGAGGAGGAGAAATAACTGAGGAGTCACAGAAAACAGAGCCAGGCTGTGATGGGACAAGTTAACAGCAGTGGGACTTGTGAGGAGATGACTAAAATCTCTTTTTGATGATTAAAAATGAGTGTATAACTGCTGGAGTTGTAATTCCTGACGCTCCAGATTGTGGCAAGAATCACAGCTGTCTTCTGCAGATTTGAGGCACAGTTTAAGTTTTACTTGGAGAATTCACATTTCCTGTCCTGCTTTGTGGGTATTTCAGCTCCTTTGGAGAAAAGCCAGGGCCACTCTGGACCTTCCCTTCCTGCTGAATGGATCTCTCTGCTCTTCCTTGTTCCCACACACCCCAATTTGTGCACCCAAATTTGGGTTTTTTCTGGATGTTGGGCAAATGTGCCTGTTCAGTGCATCAATAAGCAAAGCCATGGAAAGCTGCCCGTGCTGGGGCCGGCCCAGACTGACGGGGGCACTGACATTTGGGATAATTTGTCCTCAGGGCCTTTGATCATTCCGGCCTCAACCCCTGCTAAATGTGATTTTTGGCTCCTGGGTCTGGGAAAAGCTGCAGGTGGGAGCACTGGGGTTTTCCTTCAAACCACTGAGAAGATGGTTTGGGGAACTCTGAATTCCCCAGGATTTATTTAAAAGCTTTTTTCCCCTCTTCATTTATGTATTTTGCCAGCACCTTCAGCTATGGATGGAATCTATTCTGAGGGGAGCTGTCTCTGTGCTCATTATTTTATCATCCAGCTGGAAAGCTGCTCAGAACTTTCAATCCTCAAAAATCACTGAGTCTTGAGGAATTTCCAGAGCGGTCAGTTGTACTTGTTTTCATTTAGTTGCAGAACCCCTGAAAGAAATGTGTTGTCAAAGAAAAAAATACCTAAATATTTATAATAATAGGAAATGGTGTTGGAAGGAGCACAGGGATGGTGGAGAGCCTGGAGGGCAGAATATGGCACTGGAATTATAAAAAAAGAAATCTTATTTAAGTGCAGCTAAGACAAGGCTTTGTTTGCTTCTAAAATGAAGAAAAACGAGTTGAGGCCACAGCAAATGTGGAGGTTTAAAGGAAGCTGAGTCAGGAAACTTCCCCCCAAAAAAAGATGAGATTTTATTTTTGGAAGTATCTTGAATTTTTATTGAAGATGGGCGTGACTCACTTGGGATTAAATATAATTTGTGTCAGTTTTAAATGAATAAACAAGCACAGATTTGAGCAGGAGCTTCAGTGTTCCTGAATATTCCTGTGTCCCTTGGGAAGGTGCTGCAGTGCCTGGAAATCTCTGCAGCCAGAGCTGCCCTTTGGACCTTCCACTCTCCTGGACATTTATTCACCCCGTGCTTCTGCTTTATTAACACTTTGTTAATCACTTTTTTCGACTCTGTGCAAAATAAATCTCCCAAATTGCAGGGCTGGGGTAGAGTTTTCAATCAGGCATCACACAGAAGCTCACAGCTCACTCTGGTGCTGCTCTGCATCCTCTCTCCCAATCAATCCCGGGCTCTGACACGTCCTTGTGCAGACACTCTGCTGCCTCTGAGCAGGAGTGATGTCATGGGGTTACTAAAAAGGGCAATAATATGGATTTTCGTTAGCCATTGTGTCATCACAAGGGTGTAAATCTGAGCAGCTTGAAAAAACTCAAATCAATTTATTGTGCATTATGAAAATTCCTTGATATATTTTCTGTATTGTGGCTTCCGAGTGCCCTGCTTGGAAAACCAGAGCTGCTGCTTGTAAAGAGATTTTCCTAAATCAAAGCACAGCCATAAAAAAACTGAAGGTGGCAAAGGATATAATTCCCCCCCCCCTGATTTTGGATCTTGCATTTTGAGAAAAGGAGACACTGGAGAAATGTTTCCCCAGTGGTGATAGCCATAAATTCTCCATGAGTTATGTGGCACTTGACTAAAATTATAACTTTGGATGACCAAAACCCATCACTGCAAATCTCAGAGCATCTCGTGTTGGGTGGTCAGGGCTCTGTGGCAGATTGTGCAGCCTTCAGAAAATGGCATTTCCCACTTTTCGGGGTGGGCTGGGATAAAATGTCCCACGTGAGGCTCTGCAGGGGGACAGGGGTGACGTGAGGACAGTCCTGCAGCCCCACAGGAACCCTCAATAACCCAGGTGTGGATTATTCCCGGTGTCCCTGAGATGGTTTGGGACACAGCAGCTGGGTCCTGCCTCTCTTCCCCTCTCAGTGCTGGGTGAGCGAGCAGGAATTACCCAAAATTCAGATATTTCTTCAATCTGGTCTGAGAAAGGCACTTTAGGTACAGTCAGGAGTGTTTGTGGTGTTGGTGGAGCCTGGACAATGGAATTTTCCTGGCTTTTTTCATTTCCTCTCCCCTGCCTTTGCAGCTGCCATTGCTCTGTGTGGGTTTTGGGGCAGGCAGTGAGGCTGAGGCACAAGGGATGATTTGTTTGGCATCCTCAGAAGGCTGGAGAGGAAAAACCCAAGCCATGGACTGGCTGGGAGTGTCTGTCAGAGGAGCTGAAGAGCCCAGGGATGGCCATGATTTTGTAGATCTTCAGCTCCAAATGACCAAATGACACTGAAAATAACAAAGAAATTGAGCCAGCCCAATGACAGACGTGCACAGGCTGAGCACAAACTCCTCTTTCCTGCTACAGGTTCCAGCATCCTTTGGGTTTGTTTTGGTACCAAGTTAAAGCTCCACTCCAGCAAACTCTCAGGTGTGGCAGGAGGCCCCCAACACACCCAAGAGTGACATTATCCTTCACTCAGGGTAGAGGTTTCACTGTGGAACCAATACAGGAGTTTCAAACCAGGCAGAGCTGTGAATGCAATCTGTAATTTTCCAGCAATAAAAACACAGTTTTGACACATGGAAAATGCTGGCAATAATTTACAGCATCACCACTGTAACGCTGATGTTCTTGCAGTAATATTGAGGCAGCTGAAATCCTGTCCAGCAGTCGTTAGGACTAATGAGCAAAAGCCTGGATATTTACCCATAAATTCCATGGCAGCGTTTCCAGCATCGCTGGGCTCGGAGATCCCTAAATGAATATTGATTTTTATCACCCAGCAGCGTGTTGGCCGTGTGGCTGTGGCTCCTTTCACAGCCTGGTGTCTCAGTGGGACGTTTGGAGATGCTCTGGAGAGGAGCTGGGCTGGTGTTTGTGCCCTGGGCACGTCCCTGCCCCAGGCTGGCTGCAGGGATTGGCAGTTTGAGGCTTTATAGGAGTTTTAAAAATTGATCTTCTGGGTGGTGCACTGAGCCTTGACCCGCTGGGGGCAGCTCTGATGGTTTTTCCCTGTGGATTGTTGGATCCCTGGAGCTGAGGGATTTGCTCCAGGTGCTGCAGCCTCCTCCAAGGACAGGGGCAGTGCTGGGAGCACCAGCTGTGATGCTGAGGGGGACGTATTCAAACAAGGCACTTTGGGGTGAAAACGATGGTGTCTGGGGAGTTGTTCCTGAACAAAGTCCCCATCCCTGCAGGGATTTGGAAGCTGGGTGGAGCAGCATTGCACTAATGGTTGGATTCCATCTCAAAACGATTCCCAACCCAAAGAATTCCATGATTCTCTGCAAGCACTGATTTCCAGTGGAAATCCTTCAGAAATGAGATTTGTGAACCCCAGTGTGTGTGTGTGTGTGGGGTTTACTGCACGCTGGGAAACGGAAGGTTTTGAGGAATAATTGAATTTCACTCCTGGTTTCCCATCTGAGAAGCAAAAGCATCCAAGAGTGGAGCGGTGGTTTCTGCTTGGATGAGTGCCCATCTCTCAGCTCTCAGCTCCATCTCTGCACTTCAGGATTTTTCCCTTCTCTTCTGCTCCGTCCTCTGCACTGGAAAAAATGGGATGTAGGCAAAGAAGTTTCCAAGCTCAAGTGAACTCCAAGACCCTTCTATTTTTGGATCAGCAAAATAGGTTAATTCTAAGAGTTGCTAATTGCTCAGCAGCTTTTATTGATAATTTTTTAACTTCTCAACTGTTTTGACTACCAGGCTTTCCCATTCCTCTGCTGTTTGAAATGATTCTGTAAGATATCTACTTAGGTGATTATTATGAGCTAATAGTTATTATCAACTGCTCACAATTCAGATTTCAAGGCTTGCAGATGGAATTTGAATTAAGTGATGAAGGATTTCTACCATGTAAGGATAATTTCAAGGAGAGAGGGGAGAAGGAAAAAACCCAAACCCATCAAATGAGATATTAATTGCAAATTATTAACTCGGATTTAATCAGAAAGGATTTTTTAAATATAGGAAGTAGAAAGTATATTAATCTGGTTTTAAAAACTGTCTTATGGAAATGAACACAGAAATATGTTCTCAATGGGAAATTGTAATGTTTCAAGAATACTGTGTTGAGAGAGTAATGAATGCATTAGGAAAGAGTAATTGCATCTTTTAAAGGAATTATCCCACTAATCATAGAATTCCTGTTGGAAAGACTGATTAGGAAATGTTTGGATCTATTTAAGCACAGAAATTGCGAATTGCCAGCAAAGGTCAGAACCCCCTGCAATGAGGAATATCTGACTGGTAGGTGACCCTCAGGATTCCATCAGTAACTTTTAGGAGCTCTGGTGACAGAAGGACCCGTTTCCTCCTGTGGCACAGGCTGGGAGCTGAGCTGGAAAGGTGAGGGAGGGATGAACTGGCAATTTCCTGGGGAAAATGTCAGTGCCTAGCCCAGGCTGAGCCTGCCCGGGCTCTGCTCTGCCCTAATTCCAGTTTAAGATCCTCTTTTCATGTTCAATTACCTCCTCGGAGATGGAGATAATGTTCAGGCTCTGATTGCAGAGCAGGGGCTGGCACTGAGCTCTGCTCCCCTGGCACTGACCCAGGGCTCTCCTGGAGCTCTCAGCGCTCCAAAACCTTTCACGGAGCTGTGCTGGAATTTGGGGAAATTATCTGTGATTTTCTGCCCTAATGGCTTAATTGCCTGCTGGAGGGTGCTGTGATGGGCAGGTAAATAACCTGTAATTTTTGCTTGAATAGCTGTTTTTAAAACTGCTCCTGTGTGTATTTCCCTTGTGCATGGTTCACCTGCGTGTGCTCCCCAAAACATTTCTGTGTCCTTCCCTCTGCCCATGCTGTGGGAGGGGAAAGGAGGAGTTTAAACATTGGGGTCAAATCAAAGAAAAGGAGGTGCAAAACAAGGTAGGGGGAGAAAAGGGGTCACACCCCATTAAGTAAAAGAGTATTGATTTTTAATTTCATTTTAAATTATTAAATTAAAATCAAATTAATTAATTTTAATTAATTTTTTTTAAAAATAAATTTTAAAAGCAAATTTAAAAAATTTTGAATAAATTTTAATTTATTTAAAAATAAATTTTAAAATTTAATTTTTTTTACTTGTCCCTGAGTGGATCACTCAAACAGGAGACAATCAACAGATGGAATTCAGGAGTCTCCATGTGCAGTGCTGATAGAATGGATTTTTCTGCACAGTTTGGCCCCAGGGCCAAGCTGCAGGTGTAGTTCAGAGCTGTCAGAAGTGCCAGGACTTGGCTGGGATCATATTCCCCTGGCTCTTATCTACACCTTTTATATGGCCCAAACCCATTTTTATTATTATTTTTTTTTTAGCACTTTTGGAGTGACGATTCTAATTTAATTTCCTTTTAAGAACTCGAGTCAGTGTTCACCAAAACCGCTCAGAGCCTTGCGTTAACGCCTGGTAATTGGGATTGATGAGAGGATTTGTTTGTAATCCAGCCCGGCTCTCTAATCACAGCCCCGGTGCACAATGAGCCTGGCACCGAGGGGAGGCAAAGCAGGGGCTGTGGGAAAGGCTGGGATTCCCTCAGGACAAAAATCCAGCCAGCAGCTTTGGGGATGACAACCCCCAGCATTAAAGGGATTGAGCAGGGCATTGATGGTGGGGGTGGGAAGCGCTGTCCTCACCCGGCTCAGGCAGGGATGGCACTTCTCACACCAGCCTGGCTGCTGAGCCCCTGCCCTGGCTGGGCACAGGGAGAGCTCTCCAGAGTTCCCAGGGACAGGGAAACAGGGGCTCAGGGTCATGGGAGGAACCTTGTCTCCAGCTGGCACTTGGCCTCCCTGTGTCCCCTGAGAGGGTTTTTATTGTCCCTCCTGTGACCTGCAGAGCTGACCCAGGCTGCTCTGGCACTCCTGGCTGTGGGGGCCATCAGCACAGGGGTTCTCATGGTCACTGTCCCCACCGTGGCTGTTGGATGTGACATCCAAGCTCCTGTGACCTTCTGAAGCCTCTGTATTTGCACGATTTTTTGGGAAGCATCACTTAACACCTTTCCCTCCTGTGGTTTGGGGGTTGGGATTTCAGCTTGGATGGAGCTCTGGGTGCCCTGGGACAGTGGGAGGTGTCCCTGCCCATGGCAGCCTGTGGGATGGGATGGGATTTAAGGTCCTTCCAACCCATTCCATGACGACACACTGGGCCCTGCCAATCCCCAGAATGAAATAAATCCCGTGCCAGGCCTGGCTTTGCCCACGTAGCACCACGTCACGGCTCTCATTTCATCCCAGGCTGGAATTTGATCTCTCTCTTCCCACAGTGAATTATTCAGCACAGTCTCCTGGAGCTCAGCAGTGTGTGCTGCTGTGTGCTCAGGGCTCTCATCTGAGAAATGCCGTGGCATTGTGGAATAGGCAAGTCAGGGAGAAATCCTTTGATCACACAGCTTTGTTGCTGAGAAAAGAGAGCAGAGTAAATGCAGAGTAAAATAACTTTTTTTTTTCTCCCCTAAAAATTGGCTATCTTTCCAGATAAATTTAAATAATTCATGGCAGTTTACTGCAGATTTTTATTTAGACCTAATTAGCAGCGCTGGTTCATCACATGTGCTCTACCTTGGAACAGCTTCACCTTCTTTACGAGATATTTTTACATGGCTATTTTTGGCCTGTAATTAATGTGGCTTTTAAAAAAATATTCCCTTTAATGTTCTCTGGGTGAGGCTTAAAAAACAGGGGTGGCTTTTCTCCCCACGGCCTGGGCGCTCTGGATCAGAGGCAGCATTCCTTGGTGACAGGTGAAAGCCTCTCAAGCTGTTCCTGGGAACCTCTGGGATGCCTCTGCAGCCCCTCCACGTGTCTGTTTCTGTCCCGGCCTCCTGTGACTTGGATTGAAGCAGGCTGAGTGAACGACCTCCCAGAGCAGCCTCCTCTGCTGAGCAGAACACCCTGACACGTTTTCAGCAGCAGCAGCAGCGCTGCAGCCTTGTCTGTGTGCGTGTCCCTGTCCTGTCTGTCACACACTGCAGTCACCCCCACCACCCAGGGCACTCCTGCAGCTCCTGGAGCCCCCAGTTCCAGAGCTGGGGCTGGGAAGGGGCACGGGGAAGGGGCTGCTCTGTGTGCCCCTGGCTATGTCCTCAAAGGATGGGGGAGCCAGCTGGGAATTGGGCTCTGCCCCAGAAAACCCAGGTGGGAATTGGGCTCTGCCCCAGGAGTCACCCAGGTGGGAATTGGGCTCTGCCCTGAGTAACCCAGGTGGGAATTGGGCTCTGCCCCAGGAGTAACCCAGGTGGGAATTGGGCTCTGCCCCAGGAGTAACCCAGGTGGGAATTGGGCTTTGCTCCAGGTAACCCAGGTGGGAATTGGGCTCTGCCCCAAGGAACCAGCGCTGGGACAAAAGGGAATGGCCTCAGGCTGTGCCAGGGAAGCTGAAGCTGGACTTTAGGAAACAATTTTCTCATGGAAACGTTGGCAAACACTGGCACAGCTGCCCAGAACAATGTGGAGTCCCCTCTGGATGTGGCACTTGGGGACACAGGGCAGTGCTGGGGAATGGTTGGGCTCAATGAGCTCATGGGGCTTTTCCAGCCTTAATGAGCTCACAGGGCTTTTCCAGCCTCAGCTCCTGTGATTCCAAGACCCTCTGGGTTTGGTGTTGCTGGTTTTATTGCTGCGTACCGTCTGGGAGTCTCCAGCTTAAGTTCTTACCTGTAACTTCTCCTGAATTCTGATCAACCCATGCAATGTGTTCATTAATTTGATGTGTTTGTTTGGCTTAGTAAATACTAAGTTAATGCTTAGTAAGTGCTTAGTTCTTGGTAGCACAGGCTGAGCTCTGGTCTCCAGCTCTTTATTGTCCTTATAAAAATCACGTTCACTCAGTCAGAAAAAGGAGAATGGTGTTGGATAGAATTTGCATCTCAAATCAAGGAGCAGGTGATAAAAAGGGAGCCTGTCCTATCACCCTTTTCCAGCAGGAGATATTTCCCCACTTTGCTCCCTCTCTGACAATAATTTGAGTGCAGAACTCAGGCTCCGTGCTGGATGTGCTGTCTGGGTGCAGGAGCCTTGGGATTCTTGGGTAAAAGTAGAATTCCATCAGAGCATTTTCCCCTGCGTGAGACTGGTGCCACTGAACAACAATAATCCACTTTTCATGGCCAGCAGTAGAACAATGAAATTGTTCTATTAAGTTTATTCGAGCGTAGGAACTCCTGCTAATAAATTAGAAAAGGAAAAGGAAAAGGCTCTTGTGGAGGATGTCCAGTGGAACCAAGGCCAGCCATGCCTGAGGTTTTTATGGTCTGTGAACTGTGGGGTTTTCAGGGTAAACTTCTTACCTAAACTGCTGAAGTCTGGGCTGAAAATGAAAAAGATTTGACCACCATGCTGGATTTTTATTAAGAGATGGGTAGAAACCTCCCCTGAGCACTGACCACAGGGTGGCACTTGGTGGATGAATCAATTTATCCAACATTCCCTGGATGAGGGAACATTTCCAGCTTGGAAGATCAAACAGCAGAGTTAAAGGCCCGAGGTGTTTATGGATTTACAAGGATCAGACTTGGGGAGGTTTGCTGTGGCTCACCCAGGGTTATCTTGGTTTGTATCATTTACACCTTCGTGACAACTCACTGGCGTGGCTCTAACCTTTGGCAGGGCCCTGATCAGACAATCTGAGATAACCCTGCCATGACAGATTCCCTTCTGCTTATCACACATAACTCAGGTACCTCTTAATGCAGAGATCCTGCATCAGGAAACTGCAGAAATGTCAGGAGGAAATTAGCTTGGTGTAAAGAAAAGCAAAAAGCAGGGAAATCCCAGGGGACACCTGTCCCCTCCCTCAGCTGGGTGACTGAGGCAGGAAAGTTTTCATCTGGTTATGAAATAAAACAGCCATCTCCAAAGGGAGAACACTTAATGGATTTGGGGTTTTGTGATTTTTTTCCCCCTTTATTTCCTGTTCTCTTCTCTGTGCTTGACTGGGGAAAGTGCCTTGAAAAAGTCGAGCTCCATGACAGGGATTGGATGGCAAAGGATGTGCTCTGCAGCTCCCCGGGGTGTGGAACAAATAAACTGAGAAGGATTAACACCGGCTCGTGTGGCTACCAAGAGGTTAAAGCATTACTCAAAGCAGTAAAAAGGATGTGAAGATTTAGTGCTGCTGTGCAGTGCCCTAAATAACAGCAAATTAACTCATAAAGCATGTCAGGGCTGGGGCTCCATCCGTGTGGAGCTGCCCTCAGCCAGGCCCTGGGACGTGGCTGGAGGCACCGTGGGAGGAGCTGCTCAGAGCTCTGGAGGAGACTTACATAAGGCAGGGATGGAGTAACTTTGAAGAGCTGATTCCTTTTTACTTTTCAAGT
The DNA here is from genome assembly GCA_013399915.1 of Illadopsis cleaveri. Classification (NCBI taxonomy): domain Eukaryota; kingdom Metazoa; phylum Chordata; class Aves; order Passeriformes; family Timaliidae; genus Illadopsis; species Illadopsis cleaveri. Next base: position 48,998 of record VXBB01002280.1, read on the forward strand.
GTTTTTAATGACCTCACTGTGGATGGAAGTGTCTGTTCTCCGAGAGGAAGAGCCTCAAATGGGGGCTGGGAGAAGGGAAGAGCAGGGGAACGCTGGATAGTGTCAGCTGGAGGTTTGTTACATAAACCCAGCTCCTGGGGAGGCTGTTAAACACCAAAGTGATGGCTGTGGCTACTCCTGCAAGAGCTCTGCAAAGGTGTTGGGGAGCTTTGAGTGCAGTGAAGTTGTTCTGAAGTGTTTTCAGGCTTTGGGCAGCACCCTGGCTGCTCCTTCCCTCCCTCCCTGCCCTGCTGCTGCAGTGACCACAGCAAGAGTGTTATGGCCGAATTTTGGGGGTGTTTTCACAGTTTTAGTGGCTCTCTGTGGGACAGCAGGAGAGGGGATGCTGTTGGCTTTGTCTTCTTTTCTGACCCACTCCAGTCCCTCTCCTTTTTCTGCAGTCCTTGTGCTCAGTCTGCTGCTTGTGCTGTGGCTCTGAGCCTTCATTCAGGAGGCTCCAGGACCCCACCCCTCATCCCCAACATGGACTTTGCTTCAGCTGGAGGAGGGACTGGAATGTTTGTGACTCTGCTGGGGCTGCCCCTGGTCTCTGGCAGTGTCCCAGGCCGGGCTGGACATCGGGGTTTGGAGCAGCCTGGGGCAGTGGGAGGGGGCCCTGCCATGGGGATGCCCTGGGAAGGCTGAGCTGGA
>VXBB01002346.1:0-12676 GCA_013399915.1 Illadopsis cleaveri
CGCTTTTCATTCGTAACAGTGTGTTTAGAAAGATTCAGTTTTCATTTAATCAACAATACTGAATCTGTAGTAAGCATAATGTGTTTTTCCATAGTCTAAGAAGAGGCATACTAAAAAATTTGGGTTTTTTCTCAGTACAAACAGAGGTTTCCATCTCTGAAGTCCCAGGAAGAATCTAGAGGCATCGCTTAATTGCATAGAAAGATATTTCCCTGAATTGCCATTTTTTCCCTTCAATCATAACAACTTTTTGAATTTGTGCCATGAAAGTTAGAATGAACCCAATGTCCGGTTTTGTTCTGGACATATATTTGAAGTTTGTGTTAGATCATGTTCAACAAAAAACAAGAAGACCAGGAACAATTTTAAATCCACTGAGAACATGAATATTTTCCCCTAGGCACACCCCCAAATACAATACTTCTGGTAGGTCTTAGTAAGTGATTGTGAAAGGTGTCTGGACCAGACAGACACACGAAGGAAAACAGGATCCAACTATTCAATCCAGAGGAAGAAATAAGAGCTTTACCATTGAGTGTGTAGGGAAATTTTTCTACCTGGACATTATGGAAAATGAATGTGGGAAGAGGAAGAAAAACAAAGAAACAGTCATTAAAGTAAAAAAGGAGAGGAATTGTAGTAATGGCTGAGGCAAGAAGGCCTAATACTACAAGTGTCAAATAAATGAAAGTTGATGTTATATATATTGGATGGTGTAGAAAAATNGAGTTAAACATACTGGAGCAACAGAATTTGCTCCAATCCTTAAGGATTCCACCTATACTGATAAGCATCATCACAAAAGACTGCAATAGCCCCATCTGGGATCTTAAACTGTGGGAAACCTTTCAGTAAAAAGGACTTTGGTTCCTATTTCCCATTAATAAACAGTCAATTCTAACTGGAATGCTGAAGATATTCTTACCTACCATGGTAGCTGTCTTCAGAGAGTTGGTGTCCTTGAGTCACATGGAACCCAATGAAATTAAGGAGATAAAAGTTCAAAACCAAAATAACAAATTTAAAATGAAAACAGAACCTTTGTATACATAGGGAAATTAAATAAAAGCTGAACATTACAGAAGTTCCTTTCTGAGAAACATTTCCTAAAAATCCTCCCAACTGAAACTCTGGGTCAGAATCCCGTTACAACTCCCTAATAAAATAGAAGGTAGGACAAAGCCGTTCACTCTTCTGATGAGTTTTGCAAGGCTAATTCTGTTTATTTTTATTCCCCTCAAACTTTTTTACAGGCATGCTCCTTACCAAAAGAGACAAGCTGACTATTTTTGTCATACCTAGTAAATGACAATAAAAGCTGAGTAATAGATACAAACACCACTATTTTATTGCCATCACAAACTGTCTTGAAAACAGGAGTATAACACCCGGGGGATGGTTCTTAGTCTATAAATAGTTTAAATAAATTAATCCAAGATAGATTTGTCTTTGCATGTTAGACTATGATAAAAATCCCTTTTGTTCAATTAGAATCAATGGCTAGAGCTTGGATTCTGTTCCCATTTACTGTGAGGTAGCAAGCAATCATTGACATTGGCACAGTATTTTGCCATAAAACATAAAACATGAGAGAAAAAGCTTCCATATTTTTTTGGTTCTGAATTTGTTTTGTCATAGAAGGAATATTTGATAGCAAATTGCTAAACAAAAAATTTGTCAGTGCACAAGGAATTGAGAACAAATGAAGTGGTATCTTGCTTTCTCCCTATAATCTCATTGATCAAAAGCAACTTGTGTCTTTGGCTTATTCATCAGTTTGAAACTCCCCTAGTGCTTCTAGGGTCTCACCAAGGGATACTGTTGACCAAAACTCGAGCCAAAAAAACATTTCTCCTTTCTGAAGCCAGCTTTTAGTTTGCAAGCCAAAAGTCAATTCTGAGTATTAGTGTGTTTATCCAAGTATAACAAAAACCCCTCATCATGAAACACTCAAACAGCCCCAAGAGAAGACAATTACTTGGAACTAGTCACTGACTGAGAAGTTACAGATGTCATGGAAAAGAAAACTAATATAATTTTTCTTGAGCAGTCATGGCATTGGACAGTCTTTACCAGCATCTTTGTCACTGACACTCTAGTTATCTCCTGTGATATTTCAGGACATTGCTATGCTAAATCTTGGAAAGGGTTATTATGTATTATTGCACCTACAACTATGATAACAGTGGTTTACCAGTCTCTTAACAGGCAGCAAAGCAATTTTTTTTTCAGATCTATTTATAGGCAGTCTGGATGAGGAAGTGGTCAAGAAAATAATGAGGAAATCCTTAACCATGATGTATTTTGGTGATTTCAATTTAGAGTTTATATATAATATAGATTCTGAGTACTATATTGTTGTTATCTCCAGTCCTGTATGAAAAGCAAGATCCAGAGAAAGGCATGATAAAAAGCATGGTCCATAACAACCTTAATTATTACCTTCATTGCTACTTACAGAAAGTATGATTTTTTTAAGCCGTTCAGAGGATTTGTTGTTCATATAGGTGCTACAATTTCCCAGGACAATAAGTTTATTCACATTTGATCTGTTCAAGTAGAAGTATTTTACTCAGCTAAATGAAATTATTTAGGTATTTAGTTTAAAATAAAATGTGGATATTTAGTTAACTAGGAAATGGAAAAGTTCTGAAATAAATATGTCCAGTAACCTACTGGAGTGAGGGACGTCCATCTGTCATTTCATTTCACTGGGATTCCATCCATGGTGTATGCCATACGTGGTGGTAAATTGCACCATAAATCAACAGCAGAATGCTATAAACATCCTCAGAAAGGCTGAGGATACTCCAAGGTTAATAATTTGGGTAAGGTCTGTAATTCCCTAGTGAGATTAGTGCACTTATAATGTACCACTAGTTAACAAGTAGTGTCTGTGTCTAATATTAAAGTGAACGTTAATAACAGGTCATACCTGTACCTGAAAATACGTTACATTACACTAAAACTTCCAGCTAATATTCAACAACCTAATATTCAATAAGATACAGTGTGTGCAGAGAGGAACTCAATTTAATAGGTGCTGTTGGGTCTAGCAGTTTGGCCTCGGCATCAGAAATGCTAGAAAAGCCCAGCAGAAAAAGAACCTGCAGCAGCAGCAGCTGCTGAAAAGGTGGCAAAGATTGTAATGCAACCTGTGTTTAATGAACCCTAATACAACCTGCTAAGCAGGAGAAGGTGACCCAGCTGGATATTAACAAGTTTGAATTTTAATTTTGTTTTTGTAAAGGTACAACCAAGGTACATTACTTCTGCCCTGTCTATGCAAAAAAATATGTGCTCATTTTGTCTAGGGTAGAGTTAATTTTCTTCATGATGTCTGGTGTGATCTTGTTTTGGATTTGTGTTGAACACAGGGTTGATAATATAGAGATTTTTGTTATTGCTGAGCAGGACTTACACAGACCCAAGGCCTTTTCTGCTTTTCATATGGCCATGCTGAGGAGGACATTGGGGGTGCATGGGAGGTTGTGAGGAGCCAGAACAAGTCACTCCAGCTGACCATAGGGATATTCCAGACCACATGGCATAATGCTATGTTTATAAAATGGGGGGAAGACAGAGAAAGAGGGGGGACATTTGGAGTGATAGTGTTTGTCTTTCCAAGTAACTTGAATGTGATGGGGCCCTGCTGTCCTGGGAAAAGCTGAACATCTGCCCATGGGAAGGGGTGATTAATTCCTTGTTTTGCTTTGCTTGTGTGCATGGCTTTTGCGTTCCGTATTAAACTGTCTTTATCTCAACCCATAGGCTTTCTTCCTTTCACCCTTCCAATTTGCTCCCTGATCCAGCTTGTGGGGAAGTGAGCAAGTGGCTGTGAGGGGCTTGCTTGCTGCATGGGGATAAACCATGGCATTGTCACAGTGCAATAATCACAAGACCTACAGAATGCCTACAGGATGTACAACCTTCTCTTGGATTTTGTTTGTCAAGCTTACATAAACTAAATGAAATTACACAAGAAATGAATTCTTCATTGCATGAGGAAGGTGAGAATTTCTTACCACACTACAAATATTGATTAGGCTTACATATAAATAATTCCCCCATGGATTATAAAAGTACTTTAGACTTCAAGAGAAATTATGTGTGAGTTCTGCCTGCAGTGTTGGACCCTCAGAATTTCACAGGCAAATAATGATGCGTCTGCTGGTTTTATTTACTTTGATTTTTTTAAAGCTGGAAACCATCCCACAGTGGATTTCCATACACAAAAGGTCATAATCTATATTAATTTACATTTTTACCACTAGGTCTTTAAAAAAAATTGTTTTTAATTAAAACTGCAAGTGTGAGAGAAATTATGAACCGAGTCAGCTGGCTGGAGCTGCGGTAGAGTTAATTTTCTTCATATAGTTTGTTTTGGTGCTGTTTTGGATTTGTGATGAAAACAGTGTTGATAACACTCAGATGCTTTAGTTATTGCTTGTGGGGTTGCAGGATTTTGTTTAACAGTTTTCATTGTAAGTTTAGTTCAGTTTTATGTACCTAAAATGGGCCTCTTGCTGCCTCAGAGCTTCTTATCAGAAGGTGATTTATGTTTTGTGTAGTTTCTAGTTTCTATTCTCCTTTAGNACAATTGCTGAACAGTGCTTATTCAGTGTAAAGGCCTTTTTAGCTCCTCATACTGCCCTGCCAGCAAGTAGGCTGGGGTACACAAGAGTTCTGAGGTGTACTCAGCTGGGAAAACTGACTCCAACTGACCAAAGGGAATTCCTATACTGCCAACAGGTTAAACTATGACACAAGACCGGTAAAGATGTAAGCACCTGAAGATATCCCTAAATAAGCATTTTTTAGGGATATACTAATACAAGTGCCCTGTTCAAGATTGCTGTACCTCCAGGAACAAATATTAGCACTAGAAAAAAATGTAGTTCAAACATGGTAGGTAATTTCTTCTTCATTTTTTTTCCCTACAGTTGATGCAAGTGTTCCTTTTGTGTCCACTACTGACATCCCTTAAATAACAGCCAATGGCATTGCATTAAAAAAACAAACAAACAAACAAAACCACCCACACAAAAACAAAAAAACCCCAAACAAACAAAAAAACCACCACTAGCTGATAACATAATGCCAGTTACAAATAATTTTTGCAGTGAGAGTGAGACTTTTTGTAAGAAATATCCAATGCTTGTGCTAGGAGAGTGGCTGGACATGAAATTCACACAAACTCATGAATAGTTGTTGAAGTGAAAAAGACCCTATTATCTTCTGTAATTGAATTTAATAACAGTTACTTTGAAGCAGGCACTCAAGTGTAAGACAGCCACCAAACAAAAGACACACAGATGATAGTGATAGAAATCTGAATGCTGAGTTTCTGTGGCGTTGTTCTTGCAGCAGTAATAGTCATGCTACCTATGGACATTATGTATCTCAAGAAAACCTGATGTTATATCCACTGATCAGTTCTAACAATATACAAAAAACCCTCAAAAAATTGAATAGCTTACCTGACTTATTATTAGTATCTTGGTACTGTTCTCTTACATCAAATAAATACTTTGTGAACTGTGAACAACTAGAGCATTGTGATTACTGCTTAGCCTACATTTTAACAGTTGAAATTACATTGAAATACACTTTCAATCACATCTGATGTATTTTAATAGCTATTTTAAAATATTACATATAGATTTAGCAGAACAATTACATTTGTTTACTCAATTTTACAAATTTATTCAGGAATTCATCCCTAGAGGTCTGAAGATTTTAAGTGATTTGCCAACATTTCGAAGCTCTCATGTGTACATTTTGGATAAAAATTATTTCATTTAACAACTTGATTCTTTCTACATAATTTTCTTAATTATAAACCAATTGCTTTAAAATGGTATTGAAAGAGTAAAATTGATCCCAAATAAAAAAATTATTCTAGCACCCTTTTCTATCTACTCTTTAGCCACAGACTCTTTTTCCACTTTATATATTTTTTTTTTTAATTATGAAGTGCCGCTAATTGAAAATGGTTCTTCAGAATTTCCTCTAGAAGATTCAGCCTGGAGACAAGACCACCAGCAGGATGACAGTGCCTTCTGGGAAAAAAAAAAACCAGTAGACACATTGGTATTTTCTTTAACAGTCATACTTTTAATGTTGATAGCAATTTAAATCAAGTAAGAATTGTAGCATTTGGCCCAGTGTATCTTGCTAGTTTCCTGTATTTATTTTTTTTATAGAAACAGAGGATGAGACTGGTAGCTGGGGATTCACATGTCCTGCATACACTGCACTTCTATACAGGTAAAGGATTTTCAGGGAATATTGATGAGCTCTTTGCACTGTCCAGGAAAGATAATACTACCTTGGCCAACCTTGAGGAAAAGGTAAGTATTCCTATAGTATGGAGAAGCTGGCAGTAGGGATAATCTAATAGAAGGGTCCATTGTGGTAGCTCAGGCAGTTGTTTTCTAAACCAACCCCTTTCTTCAGTTTGGACACTAGCTGTAACGAATATCTTCTAAGTTGACTGTGAGCATCTAAAGCTGTGTGGGCTAAAGTACAGCTTACAAGATTTCTCAAAACCAAGGTCAGCAGACACTCCCAAAAAAACTAAATGAAGTTTAGAATTTGGTTCCCAATAGATTTGCAAGGTTAGAAAGGGAGTTTTGTATTGCCCTTTTTTTTTTCTTTTAGAAGCTAATGAACTCTTCAAAGACAAAAATCTGTTTATTCCCATTGGCAACCAATAACCTAAATGAAATAGATATGTGTGTTCCACTGGGATTTATACCATTTGCTCTAACATTTATATTACTGGCTTGTACAAAGAAAAGAAATAGTAGTTTGAGCTCATAATATGTTGGGCAAAATATCAAGAAGATTAGGCCGCATGGTAAAGCAAGGTCTGATGAAAAACATACATTTACTGCAGAGAAATTTTTATGCCAAAATCTAAGAAATCCTACTGCAAAACAATGTCTGCCTTGTATCATAGTCTTTTACCCCCTCTTCCTTTGTAAGGTTTTCTTAGGAGGAAACTAGGCCTTAGCAAAAAGAATCTGAGTAGCAGATTAGTTCAAAAAGATTAGGAGAATTAATGTAGGCATGGAGGAAAAAAAGGTAGAAACAGAGAAAATCTAGACCGTTTTTTTATTAGCAAAAATATTAATCTTTTCCTGTTCCATAAAGTGATGGCTGCCGCAAATACTACATATGTTGAAACTACAGATGTTGAAGGAGACCATCAAATGTACTTTAAGATGTTTATTATATTTATTATTATGACCTCATTTGAGATTCAATCTAATATTAATTATGCACTGCAGCTGGTAGTCCACCATTTCCCTAGGGAATAAGGAAAATGCTTCCAACACATCACATCCATGAAAAACAAGCTACGTGTTAGACAAACTGTTCCTTCACACATTTCAAGCCTGCAACCTTTTTTTCCACTGCTCAGCATGGAGTTATAACACAAAAACCCACTGCTCCCTACAAGAATGAGCATCTGACTCCTTCTGACTAGTCAGAATGATGTTGATATGACACCCCTTTTTTCACAGTTGTCACCCCAGGGAGCATGCTGCCAAGAAGGCTGAATAGATGTCCAGACACAGCCTTTACTTTGCTAAGGTCAGCTCAGTACTTCTGTGCTGCAGTACTCACCTGACAAGCGCTGCTTCGTCCAGTGCACGCTTATCTTCTCAAATACATTTTGGCACATTGGGTAATATTCTGTTTCCCACTGATACAGAAGAAGCATACTGGGGACAGTTAAGTCTGTCAAATCTATGTGATTTGAACATTGATTCTTATTAGTTCCAATCCTTCAACTCTGAGAGTAACATCTGGTTATGATTCTTTCTGTGACTTGCTTTCCATTTTTGTTGTATCAAGATGTAGACAAAAGTGCCAGAACTATGTTGATGGCACCCCTTTTTTCACAGTTGGTTGCATCTCATAAAAGAGCCACACAGAGGGGAAAAAAACTGAGAAGACAACTGTTAAGAGGGAAGTAAAATAATATTTCTTAATAAAAAAGTTCCTATTCTCAGGGAACAGCCATGTCTCAGGAGGAAAAAAACATGAGTACGTTTCCCCAGCTGTCAGGGAAGATGAACACAGAACCAGAACAAATTATTTTAGTCTGGATATCACAAGAAAGAGCATATCAAACCCCTGTAGTAGCACAATAGGATTTTCAGAGTCATACTTTTATGAGGCATAGCACTGCTGTTAGTTGCAGGAAAGCTACAAGGTGAGAAACCACATCTACCAGCAGTTTATGAGGATTATTTGGATGTAGCTCTGTTGGTGATATTGTGCTGGTTTAGTAGAGTTTCAGGCTCTGGTAAGCACAAATAATATGACATTACATGTAGTTAAGGCGAGTACTCTTTGACAGCAGTGCTCCATAAAACGTATCAGATACGTTTGAGGCATGTGTGATGTCTCAGTGACTTGGATCTACGGATTCCCCCTCAGGCACAGATGTTACTTTGGTTAAAGAGGTTTACAGGATCTCTTTGCTTTGGTAGGGGTGCTTCTAGTGTTCTAGTGTTATCATTTTAAGTATTCTTGTACAAATTGGCAGGTTCATATCACTCCTTTTCTTCATTTTTTCGGGATGCCAGGATGAAACTTGCCTCAGTTTGTGTCCACCAAATTTTCAGGACTGCGTTAGAAGCTGTTACTGTTGTTTTCTCCTGCTAGGTATATAGTACATTTTTTCTGAATGGGAAAATACTTCAGACACTGTACCATATAGATTATTCTGTTTGTCATTGTTTGCCTTTTTGTACTTCTGCAATTCCTTTTTTTCTCTGGCATCAGTTTTAAATCTTTCAGGCTCACTGCATCCAGGTTTCTATTAAATATGACAGCTTGGTTCTTGACTGATGCCAAAATATAATTTGATTGAGCAAAGTATAAATAACACCATATGATTTCTCTAATGATGTTTTGTTACTGGGGTAGTTTTCCTTTTGGACTGGGATAAGCGATTTTATATCTCATCTCAGACTTCAGTACCTGAAGTCACTGTTGTTGGTCTGTGCGTTATACATTGCTATGTTAGATATATAATGTCTTGAAAAATAGAGTTTGAAATCATCTGTTTTCTAGCAAGCTTAGATTTGGAAATTCAGGTTTTGAGGCTCTTGGAGGAGTTCTGGGGTCTGTAATTTTATTGTGGGTGTTGACTATTAAATTATTTAGGGCATAGTCCCACTTATCCTAAGTCAATATACCAGTTCATGCCTTCTTAGCTTTGGGGATTGAAAACCTTTTTTCAGACTACAAAATATTATTATTTTGAGAGGCCAAGAGAGGTGTCACTTTTTAATGGCATATGCAGAAAAATATGACAGGCTTTTCTAAATATTTTGCCAGATATTATTTGCTGTTCTAGAACTCTCTCTCTGCTCCTCTTTTTGATGGCCTTACAAAGGTCCAGGACAGGCCAAAATTTCAGCCTGTAACTGAATTGCAGGTGAAGAATCAGATTCGTTCAAAATTTTGCTTGCCTTGTATTTTCAAACACATCTTTTTCCTTTCCTTTACAAAGCAGTCCTACCTCTTAATGTGAATACCAACCTATTACTTTCTGTTTCACCTGCTAAACACAGTTAATGTTTTAGTCCAAACTCCTTTTTAAAATACAGCCACTGTCTGGAAATCTTAGTTTGTACTCGTACCCCTTTATTTGTTAAGTATAGAATGAGGGACTCCCCATGGAACCTGATTTTGTAGTTCTGCATCCTCCGCATCTCAGTTCCTGTCACCTTGCACCTACGTATGAGATGGCTCCACGGCAATGACATTATCCTCCAAAGTAAGAAGTTTTTTAACAGTTATAATAATGTCTCTCAGAGTAGGATGTGTTTTCTAAGAATACATAGATATGGAGTGCTCTGTCCAGTTCTGGGCTCCTCAGAACAAGGGAGACATGGAGCTCCTGAAGCAGGCCCAGCAGAGGATAATATAGATGATTCAAGGACAGAAGCATCTCTCTTATCAGGAAAGGCTGAGTAACCTGGGCCTTTTCAGGCTTCAGAAGAGACGAGTGAGAGAGGCCCTCAGCAATGTGTATAAGTGTCTAAAGGGACAGTGTTAGAGGATGGAGCCAGACTCCTCTTAGTATAAACAGTAAGACAAGAGGCAATGGGCAGAAACAGATACACAGAAAGTTCCACCTGAATATTGTCCAGAGAGGTGATGTAGTCTCCCTCACTGGAGATATTCAAAAGCCATCTGGACACAATCCTGTGCTGTGTATTCTAGGATGATCCTGCTTGAGCAGGGAGGTTGGAACAGAGGACACACTCTTGTCCCTTCAGACCTGACCTGTTCCGTGATTCTGTGATTCTGTGATTCTGTGATTCTGTGATTCTGTATTATCCATTAATGGCAAGTTCGTCTTAAAACATACGATTCTATCAAAGTATCTTTTGTTTTTTGTTTTTTTTTTTCCTTTTTTTNGATTCTGTATTATCCATTAATGGCAAGTTCGTCTTAAAACATACGATTCTATCAAAGTATCTTTTGTTTTTTGTTTTTTTTTTTCCTTTTTTTTTTTTGTAATTTTGTGGGGATCTCTATTTCCAAAGAGACAGAAAGAGCAGTTAAACTTCTTTGCAATCTCACCTCTCCCCAGTTTCCAGCATTATGTTTAGTGATAGCTAAAAAGCAATGAAATTATGATTTCATGAGATTAATTATAAATTATTACATAGCAGATATCATAACTTCTACATGAAAACGCAGTAAGTCATCTTGTTCTTACCTGGGGCTCTGGCTTTTCTTTTATAAAATATTCAATTTAGAAGTACAGAACTGAACTGTGTGAGCAACCTAAGCTCTGTGCTGAAATTGTGACAATGTCTGTGTAGGTTTTGGCTAGCAAATAATCTTGTTCTTTTGCACTCTCAACTAATACAATGCATGCCACTTTAGCATGTCATCATTCCTAAAATAATATACCATGCTTCAGGCCAAGGTTTATTAGCTTGGGCTCTGTGATATTCTGATTGCAGTTGGAATTGGCTCTTGTTGGCTTAGGCTCTCAGAAGAGCATGTTCAGCCTGCTATAGCATACCATTTGGTAATACTTCAGGAAGTATGCATCTCAATTAATAACCCCACTATAACTAGAGTGTGTATTTTTGCAATTGCAACTGTTGTCTCTGGAGCTCCTGTTACTGCCTCTGAGGCTGGCTTCTCTGGGGATCCAAGCTGAAGTGGTACAATCTGTTTAATTCTGCACTGAGGGAGTGTGTATAATATCAACTACGTCATGGTAGGTGGAAAGCCTACAGACAAAGCTCAGCTACTGCTTAAACAGTAATCAATACATCTTCATTAAGCTAGTGATTCTTAAGCCTTTCTGAGTTGTATTGTCATCACGGTTTCTTTCCATTTCAGTGAGTTTCTTTCAAACTGTTTTTTTAGGTCTATCAGAAAATCCTATGCTTCTGTTCATGAATTTTCATTTTTATCTCTTTTTTGGGTCTTCAGTGTTACAAAAGATAAATCTTTGTTTTGGTATTTTTGGCTTTGCCTTTTCACATCACACAATTTTATCTAGAAATTGTGGTGATCTATACCAAAAAAAGATTGAAAAAAAAGAGCACTTTTCCATATCAGGTTTTTATATGGAAAAAGACTGTCCTGTTTCCCCATTAGTAATTCTAAAATTATGAGATAGTAATTATAGATTAAATTAATTGCATCCAAAGAACCTTATACTTTTTAACTCTAAGACATGAGCTTAAATGATACGAAGTATGGTTTCCCAGGTCTCTGCACTGGCATTTGGTGGAAATGTATACAGCAATTATGTAACAGCCTCAAGAGAAATTATGAATATCTAATACCCTTGTTTTCCTTTTTTCAAGATACATTGTGCCCAGTTTTCTGACTTCTAGTTGGAATAACAAAAGTCATGAATAGCACACTACTGACAGTATGCCAAATGTTGATTTGAATATAAGAAGTTGCAGTGACCTAGCCATTATATTGAAAGAAAACACAGTTATTTTATCTGTCAACCTCACTAGAGTTGAAGATTGTCCACCAGATAGATACTCAGGACTCGTATTCTAATTATAAAGTACATTTCCAGGAATCTATTCCTCCATGACTCTATCACACTCATCTGTCATTTGTTCAGTCTGTGAAATATTCCAGACTTGACCTTGTCCCTATTTTCTGTTTCTGTTTCTCTCTACTACTCTTCTATTGGCAGCTTTCGTATACCACGTGATGTTTGGTACCTCATTGAAAAGTCAGGGTGTTTCATGAGTACAGTTTTCTGGATTGTAGCATCCTTATTACTTTAAATTAGATCTTACACATCTGTTCTTCAAGTTTAGACCAAAAAAAAAAAAAAAAAAATTTTTTTCAATTAGCCTGGTAAAAGGAAGGATTCTCCTGTAGAGCAAGGACTTCCTATTTCAGTTTGCAAGTCAACACTTAAAAAAGATAAAGAAAACAGAGCTCACATGCTGTAGATTAGCCTGATTGTGACAGGGATGAGAATCGATTAAAAAAAAATCTATACTTGAGCTTTTGTATTTTTTTAATATAGTATCAAAGGAAGCTCTCCCATATACACTTGCCTAAAAGTGGGTGCTAGGATAAATTTAAGGCTTCCCTTATGAGGAGCAATATGAGGTGATTTTGACTGTCATATATCTGTTTTTTCAGA
>VXBB01002349.1:1081-156324 GCA_013399915.1 Illadopsis cleaveri
CTGGGTCGGTCTCCGCTCCGGACGCGGCCCGAGCGCGGAATGGTGCCCTGTGTGTAGCGTCGGTCCTGCGGTGAAGGAGGCCCCTGCAGACGCGGTCCGTTCCTGTTCCCGGCCGTGTGCTGACACACAGTCCTCCGCACGCGTCTCTAGACACTGACACGACGCCCCTTGAACAAGGGCGGGTCATTTTAAGGGTTGGGTTTCCCGACCCGACGAGTCTTGCCAACAGCCGCACACTGGTTGGACCACTTCCCTCGTGCCTGCCCTCCAGAGCAGCCTGCAAACACTCTGGTGTTGGGAGCTGAGCACAGCTGGCACCATTCCCTCACTCCCGCCGGTGAGGGAGCAGCTCCTGGTGCGTTAACAGCAGCAGGGCATCGAGTAGCGGCTCTCGGAAAGAGTATTCAGAGATCCCAATATCCAAATAAACCCCACGCCGCATACGGCACTGTACAAATTCCTTTCTTCTCACGGTGCTCTGCTGCAGCTCACGGCAAGCTCCAAAGAACTCAGAAATCATTAAAGTACAAACCAATGTGGTTTTAAACAACCAACATTCAGTTTTACATCAATCGCTTTGTCCGGACGACGTCACTCAGCACCGTCCTGCGGCAGCCTCCAGCCCTGCAGATTTTCACCATCTGAGGGGAAAAAAGCCCAGTCACACGCGGTGCTTGTGCCAGGGGGACCCAGTGCAAGTACCGAGTGACATTCCTGGGACTCCAGCTCCTACGACTCTTCCCCAACGTGAACATTCCTTCTGACAGGAACAAAGGTAGCGTTTTGTCCGTCTGCCACAGAGGCCAGTCAGTCCCAGAGCCATTAGAATGTAGCTTTGGGGTCAATGTTCCAGGCATTTTTTTTTCCCCAGATAACCCTTGAGCTGGGAAGGATAAAAAGAGAATCGATTTTTGTTTGTATCTGCAGAACATTCATTTTAGCTTTGTACTAGACAAAGCCACTGCTCACCACTTCGAGAGAAAAAGGAAGTGGAGAGAATCAACTTTAAAATGCTAAACTGTATTTAAAGTTTAATGGTAAATATTGGATATTGGACAAAGTTTGGAGCTTTGGGTTTTATTTTGTTTTTCACAGTGACTTTACAGTCAGCCAAGGAGACTTCTGTCAGCCTCTGCACTTAATTTTTCATTAATTAAAACACAGTTGTCTCAGAATAAAACTATTAATAAGGAAATGCTCCATGAGTGAGCAGCAGCTGTGGAAGCGATCTTTACAGACTGACCTGAAACCATTCTAATGTCTTCCTTTTTTGTTGTTTAATTATTTTCTATTTTCATTTGTTGAAGTGTTTTTGGCATCCAACTTAGCAATTTTCTATAATACTATATTTTCCTATGTAGTATGATTTTTTCCCTGGGAATTGGATTACCAAAAACATATAAAAAGGATCTGTGCATAGTTTTTTCTTAATAAAAAAAGGTTGCTTTTTTAGACAACACTTTAGTGGTTGTGGAATACTACTATTACTATATCAAGACACAACAAGTCACTCCCCAGTAAATACAGACTTTGCACTAAAAGAAGAGATCAAACAGATCCCATGTGTCTGCATTGCTATTCTAGAGCAGGATTTCTCTCCCAAGAGTAACTTCAGAGGAGAGAATCCTAAAAAAGGATTGGTCACAAAAATAAATTACTATGTAGGTTTGCCAGCGTTAAGTCAAACATCTCAATTCTTGTCCATCAAAACTAGGAACAAAATTGAAAATCAGGATTTTAGTATACTGAGAACATTCTCTAAACAAGATTGATTTTGTTGTTTTTTTTAAATGTCAGGTGAGCCAAAATTGCAGGATATGTGTTAATATAAATGTGAGCCAGGAATTTGTCTTATTGTCATAGACCCAGGATGACATTGCTGCCTCAGTTTCTCCTTTCATAGAGACTAGACTGCTATCATCGCTGTTGCCTGCCCAGAAATGTGATGGTTTAGGACAGTAAGTTTATCTTAACTCATTGCAATTGGCATAGAGACACAGCTCTTAAATGGAGCCACTTCTGGGACCTGAAGCCACCAAGGTTTTATGAGACACAAGAGAAAATAAAGTCTTGTCTGGCATGCTGTTGAATCTTGAAGGTAAATACTGAGGAAGTGAAATGTTGCAAAAGATTTCGCTGTGACATCACAGTGCAGTGCATTTGCACCAGAGAGAAAAGAAGGTCCAGCAATTTAATCACTGAAAGCTGGTCAAGTGAGATGAAACAGGGAAGTGTTTTACACCAGTGCATGAAACTCAAGACATCCCCTCTTGTTCACCCATTTACCCACTGCTTTGGAATAGAATGCAAACTGATATTAACATGGACAACATCTGACAGGATTCTACCCACAGAAAGCAAGACAGCTCCTGTAGATTGGAGAGCATCCTGCTTAAAATATGGTTAAATAACACAGAGCAGAGTATGCATTATGTTATATTTATAACAAGCCAGCACAAAGTCTGCAATTTTTTTATTCCAATGCTATAATTGTAATTCAATAGAAACAAGATCATAGTTTTCAGTGACTAAAACAATTGTCAGAACATATTTAATTAAAGGCTTAACTCTTCACTAAGTTTTCTTTTTTGAGGTCAAGAAACTGGCAGGTAATGTGCATTTCAGAAGGCAACCAATAAGTCATGGTGGAACCACTTCATCTGCAGATGCCAAACAACATTCAAGCAGGCTGCAAATTGGATGAAATAGTGTAAAAAGACTGCTTTCTTGAAGGCACTGGCACATGTACTTCTGTGACTGTGGTACTCTTCCAGCTTCAGACAAACACTAGAATTAAATATAAAATCAAGATTAAATGTCATGTGTCAGAAAGCATTTTATATTTTTCATTAATAAGTTGGTTAAGAATATGTGAGGGCTTCTATTAGGACACCTGGACAGCAGGGGAATTTGAAATCAGCCATTTGCCAGGAGCAATATACATTCTTATATTTCTGATTTCTGACTGTATAGCCAAGGCAAAATATTGAAGTAAAATAGAAACTTCCTCCAGAATAATCATTCCTTAATTGAAAGATTGTGTTAACTTTGTTTCTGGTGGAAATTTGATCTTCAGCTGGCTTTCTAAAATATTTGCTAAGACCCAACCCAAGTTATTGTTCTCAAAGAATAGCTCACAAAGAAAACTACAATAAATTCGATTTAGTATCTGGAACATTCAGTTCTTTCAAGACAATGGTTTGTCTATAAAAAATGTTTTATGAACATTGTAATGAGGCTCCACTCTAGCCTGAAACAGCTTGCGAAAACTCATTGAAGTGCCATGTGACAAATAAGACTGGGAAATAATTTTGTGTGGGTAAATAAAGCACTGAAGTAAACTGGGAAAGGATAACATCCTTTCTCTGATGGAAGAAACAGTCTCTTTCTTATGGCCAGACTCCACAGTAAATGTAAATCTACACTTATACCATAATGAATGGGAACTATTGACTAAGTGCTCCAGAAAAACCTAAATGGGCAAAAATAGTTTCAGTTTAGTCAGCTCTATTTTTAAATAACTACCAAACCTCGTATTAAGCAGTTCTCAATCACCTCAGGGCAACATGGTATGCCTACCTTTACTCTGTGCTCCCAATGGTAAGGGCTGTACTTCCCTCAGAATTTCTCTGCCAAGCAGAGGCAGTCTGCAGTGCATGGCAAGCCCTCTCTGTGCCACAGATCCTTCACACAGGGGCCAGCAAAGATACAGAAAGGGGAAAGTCTGACCTGACACTGAGGAGCTGCCACTGGGATGGTTCTTCTGGGCAGAGGAGAATCAGCACCCTGCCATTAAACCATGCAGACAAATGCTGAGCCCAACAAGTCTATTGCAGCAGACTGGTGGCCTTGTGGTGCAAGGTAGAGAAGTGTTGAAAACCTCTCAATAGCACAGAGAAATTGATCAGACTTGTCTACAGTCACGCAGTTATTCACCCATACTGGAAAACACTGTGAAAACTCTGTCAGTTGATCCAAGGGCTTAGGATTCATTAACACCCACTTCTTCACATATTTAGCACAGACACTTGGGGGGAGGGGGGGAAGAGATGTGAAGTATGTAAAAATGTATACGATATGTTATTAGTAAAAAGGAAGAGGTGGTATGTTAAGGAACTGCTGCTGCATTTTGGCTAGGACTGATTTAGTGATCTATTTCTTTTTCTGGGCTGATTTTCACCAACTGTCCAATTCCAACTTTGTCAGCAAATGCTGGGTTCGGCTACAACCAGCTTATTGCTTATTGCTATTACCAATAGCAACCAGCTTATTGCTATTTCAAGTGGCAACACACCTGGGCTGGAAAACAAAGGCTGAATAAGCCAAAGACTTGAGCTCAAGTGAGATCAGAACTCAGCTGGAATGCACTACCTGCTGCTCTGAACTCAGTGGACAACACCAATAAATCTGAACCACTCTTCAACTTGGGGACTTCTGATCATATAGAGAATGCTGAAAGGGTTTTCTTCTCTGTTTCTCAGATCTAGATGTTCAACACATGAGAAATACCTTTGTCCTCCCTTTTGTATGTTTTCTTGTAGTTTGGTCATTCATGAACTCACTCACAATCGTGAAACCATTCCCAAGCACTAGTGCACTGTGGGAGCAAGTTTGCACACTGGTACACGACCAAGCAGGAACCCTGTGCAACAGCAACCCAGATGACAGCACTGCAGGTTCAGGACACTCAGTATTTGCAGAAACAGCATTAGCAGTTTGGTATTTTGGTAAACTGGTGTTTTGAGAGAAGAAGGGAAAACCCAAGGATCCATAGAGAGTGGCCAGAAAATAAGAAAGCATTAATTTAGCTCCTTCAAGGTGGCACTGCCAGCTGTGCTGCCAGCTGGCCAGCTGACAGACTCACTGACCACAAGGAATCACACTCTGCCCTCATATGGTAAAATGGGAACTCTTTGCTCACTCAGGGTGGCTGAATAACCCGCCCTGACAAAGCCCACACTGAGGATCCTCCCATGTTTTTTGTGGGTGCTGGGCGTGCTTGTTTGAAAGTGCGAGGCAAATGGATTCTTTTATGCCACTACCTTAGGACCATCACAACTTCTGCATCTAAAACAATAATCCTTTGATTATTGCAACAAAATAAATGCCATGCCTGGGAAGTTTCTATCATGATACTTGTCCTGCAGCTGAAGGGGCTGTAAACCAGATCCAGTCACAAAACAATTGTCCTTGCATTATCCACAGTAAGTAACATGTATTTACTCGGGGCACTGGAACAGGAACCATGCATGCTTGACGCTGAAGAAAAACCCCATTTGTGCCTGTTATATTGGAAAGTTTGTACAACATTAATTCTTAAAAACTGGTTGTGTTTCTTAAGATTCTTATAATCCTTTACTCTGAAATGAATGAGACAGTTCGTAGGGTATGCCACCTGATTTGGTCCCACCTGAGCATCTTCAGAGATGCAAACTTGAATTATCACTTAGCTGATGAAAGAAGAGAAACCACTGATATTCAGTCTGAAGACACTTAAGAGTGGTGTCCAAATATCTGCTTTGCATTATTCACTACAGCGTGTACCTTCCTGGATCTTACTGGGGGCAACACTGCGCTACAGTGGAAGCTAATGCAGATACAAGTGGTCCACTCTATTACACAGGAGGGGAGACTGTTCTAGAAAGTTTTTATTTGCCAGCCTCTAATTATGCAACCCACCCATTTAAATTAAATATTAATAAATCAAAGGATGTCATAAAAGTGTCTCAAAAAGAAACTGCTATTAACAGTACAGAGGGGTGACACATCCAATACTTCACAGTTACAATAAACCCAACACTCTTTATTACCCCACATGCAGACTTCCCCTGGCCCAGCACTCCTGACCACGAATCACCCTGTGTGACTGTTGATGAAAATAGCATTTGCTTACTTCTTGTCCAGCAACAGAGTGAAGCTCTTCACCAGCTGAGGTGAGGGCAATTTCTCCCCTTCAAGAAACTTTCAGAAACATTCTCTTCTGCAAACAGAATAGTGAAGTGTCTGTCCTACAGCTTTTAGCTGGAACCTGTTTTAGAAGAGTTTTGGTCTGCATGAACTGAGATAGCCAAGCTCAGTATCATCTACCCATGCAAGCTCCCCTGTATCTTACTTGCCAGACAGCAGAGCAAGCACCTGGCAAAAATAACATGTTCTCACACTGTGAAGTCCATCAGAAAGCAGAGAAAGTCCCTTTCTCAAATGCATTTAGATACCTAGAGATGCAAATCAGCATTAAGTGGTGACTGCCAAAGGACAGAAGGTGCTCAACTGTTCCTCGTTTCACTTTCTTCAAAAAAATACTGTGGTAAGTTTCAGGTGGTGACAAGTACCTGTGAGCAAGCCAATTCTTGGCACTAGAACTGGCCTCGTCCTTAAATAGACTCTGCAAGTGGAAGTGTGTTTATCCACATGCTCCACCATTCCCTGAAAGAAGTGGGAGGCTGCACTGCATGCAGCCAGCTGGGAAGACAGGGAGGCATTGGTGGCACTTGGGAACAACATTCAGCAGACGGTTTATGGTGCTTAGCACCATGAAAGAGCACAAAAGATAAAGGCATGGAATCAATTCTTGAAGCAGTTTTCTGCTCAAAAAAGCACCTGGTCATTTTGTGGATAAGTATTTCCCTCACTTCTAGATCAAAAATATATTTTTACAGTTCCATAAAGTAAATTCACATTAATAACATAACTACTGAATATCCTACATGCAATACTATGCTATATGCCAGATTTCTACACAGAATTCTATGATTCCATAACTTAACACCTTGCACCCATTAACATGAGGGAAATTACTGACCACAGAATTTGACCCTTATGTCCTCACAACACCTTGATGAGGAAGATAGGTTCCATAACATCTTCTTTAGGAGGGAAAATAAGAAGAAGAAGTGAACTGACTTGCATGGGGATACACAGCAAGTCTGGGAGCAAATCCCAGGTCATACCCACAGAACTTTCCACTGTAAGACACTGCTTTACCTCCCACCCACCTCCATCCCCAGGGCTGAAGGAAAAGCATCCACGTACCACTGACAAAATACACCCAGCCCAACACCAATAACTCTGTAGACTACTTCTGCAACAGATACAGCATAAATAGGTAACAAACTGCTTTTCTCACAGGACATGAATTCCAAAGTACACAAGGCAACTCCCACTGCAGTCAGTCAGCAAAAGCATTAAAATCTGGGCTCCTAAATTTTTCCCAGGTCATCAGTTAGAACCTTTCTCATGTCTTGACTTCACTCAAAAATTCCAGACTTAATTAATAAGGCACATCGGGCTAATTCAGGAACTTCTGCAATAGGTGTGAAGTGCTATGGGCCAGTGGTCATCTCCAGGCTGGCACTTGGAAAACACTGTTTGGCATGTGAAATCACACCTGTGACTGAGGGAAAGGCTCCCAGACCTCTAATTTCCACAGTGCAAGAAACACAGAGCCAGCCTTAGTGCATCACTGTCCGAGATACTAGCTGAATCATGATCAGCATGGAATTACATCATCTCAACCCTCAATAAAGGTGTCTAAATGCAGTGAAAACAAGGCAACAGAAAGTGTGTTTGATGTTCATTTGGAAGGATCCCACCACATGGCTGAGGCCCAACTAAAACATAACATAGTATAACATCACCTACCCCTTCTTCACTAGGCAAGTGACAACAGGGATTTCTCTGTACAGTTGCTGACTTGCAGATATAAGGAATAGGTAAGGAATGTTCAGGCCTGCCTGAGTGCAATGTTCAATGCTAATGATTTACAAGTACATACCAGTGATATAATAGTTCAAACCACTTGATACAACAGCCTCCCCTCTCTTTATTGAAAGTCTGATAAATCCTAATTCTTGATCTTGACTGGAGGTACAATGGATCACTTGATCATACTAATGATCCTGACACATGAGGTTGTATAATTGCAAACACTTTTGGCTCCAGCACAACTGGAGTAAGATTGGGTTGGTTCAAACCTGAACTGATGTGTGACTGCTGGAAGGCAGCAAACACCCAATACTGGATCTGAAGTGGTGATGAGACTCTATACAGGACTTTAGGCAATAGGGAGTACTAAGGGTACTTTCCTTGTTTAACACATGAATTCTTCACAGCTCACTGGTTTGTTGTGGTGTTTGCCCAGGCTGGGAATGTGTCCAGCTCAAACATAGGTCTTCCCCATGTGTTGATGGCTAGTGTGACACAGCAGACTCCAATGATGTTCATCACTATTCCAGTTTTAACCTGTGAGGAAAAGAATCCAAACCAACAATATCAAACACCAGCACAGCAAGTCCAAACCAGCAACAACCAAACACCAGCACAACAAACTGCAGCAAGACCTACTTGTACAGACACAAGAAAGACAGCCAAATAAATCACAGCTATACCCATTGTATATATCCACTGCCTTCTGCTCTTGCTTAGGTGGACATATTAGGGAACACACTGTGCAATGTCTTTGAGCACTTTGCTATGTATATAACCAGGCCAGGAGCTTTAAGGCATGTGTAACAAGTTGTTGTTATTAGTTAGAGAACAGCTTATGCCCTCTTCAAGTATCCAGTTAGAAAACCAGTAATGTTTGTGTGTTCCGCCCAGAACCTGCCCTGTGTGGTCTGGCAGAAAATCAGAGGACCAGAGCCAAGGGCTACTGATTGCTACCCTCTGCTTTCAGCCCCAGTGGTGACAAGGTTTTAGACCCTCGCCAAAGCCCCAGAACACTGCAGGGCATGCCTGCACTTTAACCCTTTAGGTTTCAGAGACTTATGACTTGTCAGTTTTTCATTTCACTTGGGCCAGTCTGTACATCTTCCAAGGCCTCTGAGAAAAGTACTGTTACTTCAAAGATGCAAATTTTTATCACAATATTAACACTGCAGAAGAGAGGGACATAGAGTGGTAGTTACAGCCCATAAGAGCTTCCTGGTTACTTTGGAAATTACTCTGCAAAGAAAATTAAACTCTCACCATATTTCAGGAAGAAAGCAATGGAAAATTTCAGATAAAAGAGAAGACAGTTATCTTACCATATCCAAAACATGGATGTGGCCGTAAGAAAACACTATTGCATTTGGTGGTGTTGCAACAGGCAGCATGAAGGCAAATGAGGCACTGAGAGTACCAGGCAGCATAACATACAAAGGGTGGATCTTGACAGATGTAGCCTGCAATGAAATGGAGAGAGTATCACTCTGGGGGTATTCAAAAAGAAAAGCATAAAGGATCAATCCACCCGAGACCACTGGGATGGAGATACATAGGCTTGTTTCCTTGTATTACATCACCAGAATAATTCACAAACATTTTATTCTGAAATCCACATGGGCTTAAAGATAACTTGCTGCTGTTTCCTGTCCCATGATACTTAAAAACAAGGCTTGAGTCTTTCATGTTGTTTGTTTTACTCTGTGGTATAATTTAGATTTCTGGTCAAATATATCCAATAATCTCTTCTTTGACCTCGAACCACCCTTTTTCCAGGGAATACAGGAATGGGATTATAATTACTAGGCATGTGGAGTGACACTCTTAGACTTTACATAAACTCTGTGGGACTCAAAACTTAAGTGCCAATTTAAGTCATTAATAGCTCAGTACCTTGACTGGGGTAATTTTGCTTTGATGAAATAGTCTAGAATAAAGTGCTTGTCCTTTTCTAATTAAAGAACAAAGTAACCTATTTTTCTCTTTATGCCACAGTTTCGATTCTGCTCAGAAAAGACAGCAAAACTTATCAGGTTTTCCTCCCTAAGTTTTAAAATTGTTTAAAAAAAACCATGAGAAAGTACACATTTCTAATAAGCAGGCCTACCACTTTGAGTATTTTAGCACAAAATGTGAAGATGAATAATTGAAAGGCATCATCAGAAAGTGCTGGATTTTGGTTTGGTTTGGGTTTTGTGTGTGTGTGTTCTAAGTTCTAAGCTGATGGTTCAAAATGACCAGAAGTAACTGATGTTTGCTGATAGGTAGTGAAAAAGTGACTGTCACTTCACTTTCTCCAGGGCCAATGCAAACATCTTACAGAAGGCATGACCTGGCTTCCCTTTAAGTACACTGGAGCAACATCCAAGAAAATGAATATAATATTGCTTTGCCACCCAGTTTAACTCTGATCCTCCAGCTGACCGGTTAACAGGACAAAAGCAATCTTACCATGGATGAAAAGACAGGCAGGAAGAGGGTAGCTGTGGCCACGTTACTGGTGCATTCAGTGAAGACAGCTATAATAAAGGAGATCACTGTTGCAATGGCCCATGGTGGGATAGATCCCAGTGGAGTCATTTGACGACCCAGCCAAGCTGAGAGCCCAGAGCTCTGCAAGAAAAAAAGTGGGTTTCAGTGAGGTTTAGAACCCCTGACTCAGAAACAGGGAAGCCACACTATGGGCAACATTCCTGTCAAATAATGCTAAAGGAGTCCTGAATTATACAAACACCATCCAGGAAAGTACAATGATCTGTCACAAAAACTGAAAGAAATTCCTTGCCAACTAGACAAAACACTGAATCTTACTTTTCTAATTCTTCTGGAAACCAAATACTTGCTCACACATAGGTTACAAAATTATGGTTTTCTTGCTAAACAAGAAATTCTTTTCTGAGGCCATGGCAAGTACTTAATGTATGACCCAAAGCTTCTTGGCACATTTTTCTAAGGTTTCCAAAGGTTATGATTCTGTATGAATGCTCTAGGAAATGTTTGTAGGAAATGATTGTAGGAAAACAGTCAGTAGTTGATACAAACAGGTTACAAAATCTCTAACTTGATCATTTTTAATGCTCTGGAGCTTTAATAACTTCTGTGTGATGTATGCAGATAAACATAAGGCTCAGAGCTTTAATCTGCCCCATGGTTTAAACCTAATTAGCCACAAATCTTAGATGTGGACATGACTTTCCCCGAAGTATGGCACTACTGATAGCTAACGCTTGCTTTGATTTAACTGCGTCTTAGGAGCAATGAAGGAAACAATATGGTTCACCTCAAGTTTCCTTCCTGTTTGGGGAGTTTAGCTGCCTTTTCTGTGAATTTATGAACCCAGCATCAATCCAGGATTTTTCTTTCTGACCACTTCAGCAGTGGTTTTGCTTTAAGCCTGAAGATATATAACCTTTAAACAAACCTCAAATGGTTCTGAAATACTGACAAATGTTACCTATAGTTCTACTTTTCTAGCCAGGGCTGGGATTGGGATGATTACAGAAATAAGAAAGGATGCTTTTCTGGACTGTCCAGACAGTGAAGATCTCAACCTACTCGGCAGTCTTCAAGAGGTAAGATAAATCAAAGAAACTTGGTCAGAGAACAAAAATTCCTGGAAAAGACTCACAAGCATTCACCTCTCCTTGGTTTTTACTAATTTAGATCTCCCTCCAGTTCTGAAATTCGCTATGGGTTTGGCTTTGGGTGCATGCCCAGTAATACAGGACTAGATAACAAACCAGGGAAGTTCGCCTTTGGGTCAGAGAAAAACAGGTATCAGGACATACTGCGCTTGCATCAGCCAAAGCAAAACCTCCTCCCAGCAGCAGCACAATGCTCCAGGGCATCTTCCTTTGAACCACATTCCAGTCTAGCAGCGGGGCTGATAAAAATTGCTTTTTTGTATCTGAAGTGAGAAATGAAAAGTAGAACATGTTTTAGGAGAGCGAAGGCACTTTGTCTCCTGTTCTGCAAGACAGCAGTGGGCAGATGCACAGTACTGAGAAATCTGTCCAGGGTGAGGGTAACACACACGAGCCTGGACTGTGCCCCAGCCCTGCCCAACAAGGAAGATAGGTGAGCTGCTCTAAAGAATTGCAGGAAAATCCAGTGCATGTTTCTGCCTTGTTAGCTGAGTGAGCTGTTTCACAGTACTACAATCCCTCTTTTAAATACCTTCCTCAGTCTGTTCAGCGTCAGACTTGCTTTGATTCCAGGGCTTATGAGCAGGAAGGATAAACAGTAACAGGGCAATAAACACAGCAGGAACAGAATCAGTGATATACCTAATGAAAAAAAGAGAATGCAGGTTAGAAAATGGACACCTTTCTCCTAGAAAAGGGCTGCCTTTCAGCATTCTAGTCACTGATCTTTGCCATCCCATTTGAGGCTTGAGCAAAATGGTTCATTAGCTCATGTCTGAGGTCTCTCAGACCTTCCATAATATAAACACAATAATAAAAGAAAAAAGCTACAATACGCATCAATAACCAGAGTCTCAGATGACAACTCATTCCTCCTGGAGCAGGGTTCCTTCTCTGTGCTCAAGCCAAGATTCAACAGTTGTATCTCAAAGACAACTAAAGAAATGGCCTGAATGATAGTCCCAACATGTATTTTATGTTCCTAACATGCCATGCACGAACACTATGCAAAGCAGTCATCCAAAGCACAAAATCAATTTTCCAGTGAGTTTTAAGGTATTGGTTAAAGGTGATATTACAAAATATTCAAGTGTCACTGCAACTGATTGGAGCTCATACGAACAAAATACCAAGCTGTATGTCAGTGTGACTGAGACCAGCATTACCAGAATTTTCTCTTCTTTTAGGAGGTTCAGCTTGCTCCCTATCTCGGTCTCCAGCCTTTCCACTGCAGTACAAATTGTCAAATCACAGATTATTGGCAGTGTCATGTAACAAGCTATTGGATCAAGCCCAGCAAACATCAGAAGTCAGGTAAAGTTGGAATTAACGATCCCACATTCAAAATGGAATGTATGAGCAAAGGAATCTGATTAATAACCAAGAGAGCAAAAGATGGAAAAAAACCCCAAAAAACTTACTTTTCTCCTCCTGGAAAGAGCCTGGAGGCCCAGCCTTTTACAAAGCCTGGGTTTCTGGAAAACCACAAGACCACCAGCAATATAAACAAGAGGAAGACATTTAATTCAGCGTAAGAGAGAGGGCCTAACTTCCTCATTTCTTCCTTCAGCACATCGTATGCCGCTTTTTCTTTGGTAGTTTTCTCTGTCCCAAAGCCCCAGCTTTTTTTAAAGCTTTGAGAAAAATGGAGAAAAAAAATACTGTAAGTATGAACATATTAGAGGGCTTTAACATCCTTATCACTCTGAAGCTGTCACTCTTGGGGACAGACACAGACTACAGCACAACAGTGCCAACGTATGTTGTGGGGGGCACATCAGTTATTATAGAAGAATGGAGTCTATCAAAGGATGGCAATTTGGAGTAACCTAGGATGAAAAAGACAGGTTTGAACCAATGGCTGCAAACCAGCTATGCCAGCTCTCCTAGGGCTGAAATTTACAGTTGAGAGATTTAAAAATAAAAAGGCAATTTTGTCTGAAGATTAAGAATGTATAAGGCTTTTGCCTTAATGTACCTCTCACGAACACAAAAGATTTCCAGACCTCAAAATTTCTGTGAAATGGACCTGCTCTCTGCTACAAAATTAGTAACTTGTCAGTGCATTTGTTTTAGCCAGATGTCTTAGTAAGGTGATCTGCACTAACTTACTGAGAGGTTTACACAATATTGCATGGATAAATACTCACTTGAGTCCCATGAAGCAGCACTGTAACCAAAGCCAAGCTAGCACCAACATCAGGATCATGTTTGGGAATGCAAATCCAAACCAGGAAGCAAAATTCACAATATCATTATTGTTGGGGTATAACCTGTAAAGAAATTACTTTCTGTATGAATTTCAAAACATTTACTAATCTAGTCTCCCTTTAAGATGTGCTAGTGACAAGTATGCATGTAAATCTAGGGCAGCCATCACAAGCAATCATAGCTAACATCCACAGCCTAACTTAAGTCACGGGGGAAGGCAGCCTGATTTCAGAGCACAACTTAAATGATTGCCAGTTTTCCCTGTGTTTTACTTTGATGCATATGGGAGCTTATGTGGATACTCTAGGTTTCAGTCAGACAAGTGTGGCTGAAAGATCTCCCATACATTGTAGATACCTTTCATGTCCAACACATCTGTTCATTTATCCCAAGGCAGGGTATTATTTCTTCCTCTCAATTCATTCTAATAAGAGAGCAGGAAATGTCTTTCCTGAAATTAATGCCTGTACTTCTGCTGCCTTCAAGAGATGAAAAAGTTGCTAGCTGACTTGAAAGAATGAAGACAGTGTTTCAAGAAAGGCATTTTTTGTTATTCTCTGTGTTTGCCAAAAATGATCAGAGGAAAAATATCAATAGCAAACTTCCAGCTGGGTGTTAAAACCAACAGATAATGTAACAGCTGAGGCTGAAGTACTTGCAACACAAGGAAGCAATGTTAGAAAATTTCCACTGCAGATTAGGTTCCATGTAGATCAGCTCCCAAACTCAGTTTAGCAATGAGAGAACAACACAATTGCTCAAGTTTCCACAACCACAGCATGGAAGAACAGTGTTACAGGAAGGGCCAAGCTCCTTCTAGCTCTTTTCAGTGTGCTTATGAGTAGAGTTAATCTGCATTCTTCTGATTCTCTTTACTGCAGTTCCTCTTTTAATGTGCTGTATTTCACTTGAAAGAGAGGACACAGAAGAACCAATATCTCATAATCAAGCACTTGCATGTCAATTGCCAACAAGTATTTCCAAGAAGATCTTAATTCCATCACATAGCTTCCTTTTAAAAGATGCTGAAGCAAAAAAAAAAAAAAAAAGAGGCCCAACACTTCATACACATTTTTCAGCCTCAGTTCCTCAACTTATTGCTTGAAGCACACAAGTGAAATTGTCATCTAAGACCAGTCAATTGGTCACACAAACAGTATGACAGTGTAACTAAAAGAAGCAGCAAAAATAACTTACTGATTCATCTGGCCTTTCAATACCACGTTTGGTCCTGTTCCAGTAAGTGTTGCGGTTCCTCCAATGCTGGCAGCATAGCATACACAAAGTGTCATTCCCTTGCATATATGCTTCCTCCTTTTCTTTTCCTCAGAAGATCTGGGGTCATCGGGGACTTGTTCATTGTTTACAACTAGACATAAAGAAAATTATTTGCCTTAGGTAAAGTTGGAAAGGCAGAGAGTTCAGGATAGGGTCTATAGGCTTAGTGCTTCCAGTTTGTATGTGCCATTTATTTTAATGTGAAAACCCACAGATATTTCCCTAAATACTTCAGACTAATGTTCATGAGGAGCTGAAGAAAGAGGCTGACAGTGTGGGTTTACATGATCCAAGGATGCTGTTGCCCACATCAGTGCCACAGCTTCCCATCAGTAATGTCCTGCTTCACAGAGAGGCTTACCACCAGCCAAATATTGTAGTTACTGGAACCATTCCAATTTCACAGTGAGAACCCAACTAGCTTTAACAGATATGAATACAGGCAGAAAAAACTCCCACTGAAACACAAATCTTGCTTGGCATTATGTCAGTTTACAATAACCATGAAACTCTACTGCTGTGTCCACTGTTCTCTGAGGTTAACACTCTAATCTTGAAGTCTGACTGGACAAATGGAGCAGGACAAAGAATTTATGGCAATTACAACCAACTCAACAATATCAAAGGGTATTTTTGCACACTCTTATTATCTTCACTACACTTGGAATCTGATCTTTATTCATATTTAATAATATAGCCCTCTGTAACAGCACAGCAGAGCAGTGAAATGAGAGGGTCTGAGTCTGTGCGTATATTTCAAATGAAGTGAAACTTATTGTAGAACCACAGCAATGGCAGAGGACCTTGAGGAATCAAGCATCAGGGTAAGATCACACACAACAGTTTGTCTACTGTGAGTCAAATTACACCAGTTCCTCTTTTCCATGTGGCTTTTAAAGTAGTCCTCTTTCTTCTCCCCACCTCCACAGATCATCTGGTCAATGAAGAGATATTTATTACCCTAGAACCAAAATAGATTGTGCTTACATAATTTTTTCAAATAGTCCTACCCAGCCTAGAAGCTGAATCCCCACTGACAATCACAAGATTTAGAAAGTGGGATGCTGGGGGTTTGGATGGTTATTTCCCACAGGATATGCTCTTCACGTCCCTAAACAGGCGACTAAGTCTAGGGAAACTGTGGGAGGATGACTCCAGCTCGAAGGACAGAACATAACAACCTGTCTGGGATCTAGCACTAGCATACAAAATGGCAGCCATCAAAATTGAAAGCTATTTTGTAAAACCTAAATGTCATGTAATTAAGGGATTTCAGTCAGGTTACCATCCCCTTTCCTTGGAAAGGGTACACAGCACTCCTATGCTGGGGAGCTGAGTGTAGCAAGTTCAGTAGCATCAGTTTATTGGTGAGCAGGCCCTTACCATTCACTGCAGTGGACTCTGATGTGCTCTTTTCCCCCAGCTCAATCACTGTATTCGTTTGCCCAGTTGCTTGTTCCATCATGGTCATATCATACTCTGTGTTGTCCATTTGATCCAGGACAGCCTGGACAATGGGAACCATCATGGCAGTGGTGGCTGTGTTGCTTATCCACATGGACAGGAAGGCAGTGACTATCATAAATCCCAGCATAAGGCTGAAAAGAGAGAAAGACTCAGAGGAGAGAAGAAGAAAGTGAACAAATGCTGCTTGGCTTTGTAGTCACTGTAATTTGGAGAGCAAAGCCCAGGCAGGGATGTGTGCAGCATCCACTAGTAAAGAGCAGGGCCAGACTCCCTTCTAGGACAGCACTGCCACTTTCACTGAAGGAATCCCAGTGCAGGATTAAATCCATCATAATTTTGTCCCCAGTGGCAAGCCTCTAAAATTTAGTCAGATGCTAGTTTAGGATAAAGGACAAATAAACTGTTCCTGTTGCGAGACTTCGTTTCTGGAAACTGTGCATGACCAGCTAAATTGGCTCTTGAAGGATCCTTTCTCTGCCGACTGTTAAATATCATCCCTAGACCTCTGCTAAACTGACAAGAGGTAAGAAAAAAAATAATGTAATACTCTTACAGTGCAGGTTTCACCCCAAGAATCAGAAGGACCCTCAGTGCAATCCTTTTGTGAAGATTCCACTGTTCAACAGAAATTGCAACAATCAGCCCTCCAAAGAAGAGCATGTTTGTGTTATTTAGGTACTGCAAGCACACCTGAAAGACAGAGAAGGGAAGTCAGGTCAAAATATTTGCTTCACCAGTACAATATGCCTAGCATCCTCTCAAATCCATGGACTGTACCAGGCCCCAGTCAACACTGGAACAAGAGGCAGCTGCTGCCTGAGAGCTCCCTGCAGTTTTCTGAACCCTTGATCACCTGTGTAACTGCTGACTTGCCTGTGCAGGAGCATTTTGTGCATCATTGCGCAAAATGACACCAGTTTCCTAAAACACAGCTGGGCGCCCAAAGTATGGAAGGTGCTGGAAATACTGAGCTCCAAAAGGGCTTTCTCAGCACCTTCAGCAACCACACCTGCCTTTACCAGCTTGTTGGGCAGTAGTGAACCTGGGCTACAGAATACAGCCTGTGCCTTGTGCCTTCAGCACAGGCAGCCCAGGATAAGATCTGGGGAGGACACAGCATACCTGCTGGCACCATGCTGTCTATCCTCTCACAAGTTTGTCCCATGCATTTTGAGATCTCCAAGAAGACAGTCAGCACTACTTTCTCACAGGCTGGGAACACACAAACTGATGGCACTAGCAGGATGCTCTCCAGCAGGATCCATGCCCAAAAGAGACCCTCCCCTCTACCACCTCAAGCCTCCCACTCCTAATAGTTTGGGCAAATGTGTAGTGTAGTTCAGCATCTTCCCATATAAGAACCTGAACACCAATACAGGCTTATTGGCTAAATATTGATGAGGAATCAGAGCACTGAATTTCTCTGTATCAGACCTGGATTGCACGAGTTCCTTACTTTTTTAGCAGTCTGAACTCCAAGCAGAGGGAAGAATACCACTGGAATGAGGGAGGTGACAGCCAGGGGGATCACTTCAGTGCACCAGTACACAGCCATGATGATGATGATATATGCACATCTGGCCTCCTGCAACATAAGACATATTTAAGCATTAGAAATTGTTTTTAAAGATAAGAAACACATTGGTAGCTCTTACAAGTGGCTCACACACTCCACTGTCTATAACTTAACAAATTGTGCTGAATGAGGACTTAAACTTGTGCTTTTAAATCATGTTCTGAAGTCACTTGTATAAAAAGATCTTTTTGACTAAGAAGACCATAGTGTTTGCTTTAATACATCCACACAAAATAAATGCTGTGAGAAAGACAAATCTTCCACCACTAGGTAAGTGTACAGTTTGCTGTGTGCAAGTACCTCTTGGTGGTTGAGGTCATCAGATTTTACATCAAGGAGCCAAGAACAGCAATACAGAATTGCTTTGTTTTTTTTTTTAATGGATGGCCAAATTTCCTAGTGTGGATGATTAGTTTGCCTGAAATTCCCAAGTCTTTGATATATGTCCAGTAACACAGTTGAGCTCAGAAACTACTTCACTGAACAATTTAAAAGTTTTTCGCTTTTTAAAGTAACTCCTAAAGTATAAACCCTTTTATCATTTTATATTTTTTGTGACTAAGCACATTGGAGGTATTAAACTGCTTTCCCAAATCATACTGTCGCTACCCACTAGGGGGATTTCATAGTTTAGAATTGTTGCAACCTGTCTTTTTGGGCTGTTGATCAAGCATTTCTGTATCCCAGCTTTCTGTGGTTTGTACTCTAAAAATTGTCAGGAGAAGCAAGCATTCATTAGCTAACAGTGAACTGTTTGAAAGCTGAAGTCAGTGCTCTGTAGTTCAGTATTTGCTTCTATTTAGAACATGTGCTCATAGGATTTTACTCTAATACAACAAATGTGACTTTATTGCTAAAATAAATGGTGTGACAGTGACACTTAAAAACTGACATCAGGTGACATTAGTAAGTAGGGCTGTGTTTTCCTGAATTTTGAGAAGTTTAACTGTTGAAGTCTCTTCCCTTTATACATATAAGGTCAGCTCATGATACAATTCATGCTGTACTGCAGTTATGCTGGGCTAGAACTGACTGTGGTTAATCTGTTGCTAGTATGAAAGACAGATAAACAACTCTAAGTGAATAAAATTCTAAACACTGGTTTTAGAGAGCAGAGAGTAAATAATTCATGTGAAGTTCAAAAATACAACCATGCTTATAAATTAACTCCAACAACCATGGCCAATTCAAACAACAAAAGATTTGGAATTAAATATATATTTATACTTATACCTATATCTATCTGTGATTTACGGGAACAGTCACAGAATGTCTCTTTGGTGTTTCTGTATGGTTGACACAAAACACAGTGACCTGCCTGCTGGCTGAGACATGAAAAAGCAGTGATGGACAGAAATATTGCTTTCCCATTGTGAAATATTATAATTTCTTACGTCTGACTAATGACACAATATGCCTACTAATAATGGCAAACTGAAGATTTACTCAATTTTTTTGGAAACTACCTTTCCTAATTTTGACCAAAGTAGAGCTTAACAGTCAGAAATTCTTCATTACATGAAGCACCACCATTCAACTGAAAGGCCAGGCTGGTATAACTTAGACGGTTAAACCAGAAGGGTTGGCAATTTAGTTTATAAACATGGATAAAAATTTCCTGTACTTTTAAACAGACCGAGCGATACAAGCTGCCCAAAAGAAAGGCTGTTTTTAGCATTAGAATAGCCTCCAAAGCCCTAGTAGGCTAAAATGCCACGAACTGAGCTTTCACACATGGTCAAGAAGGCTACAAGGCACTAAATCCAAACTTCCCTGGGTTATTCCAATTTTATGCTGGTCTAACTCCACTGAACGCAAAGGAGTTGTGCCATTGCCATCCCTGGAGTAAGATGGATGAATTGGAGGACAGGGCATTTGAAATCCTGACCAAGTCATACAACATAACGCTGACTGCATCAGGATGGAGAATGTCACCAAGCATCATGCTGGGAGTACCAGCGCCTCAGCACAGAGCTGGGGGACGCACTCCTGCCCTTCAGCCCACTCCAGTCACTACGACATAGTGCAGGACAATTCCAAACGCGCTGGCCAGCCACACACGGGTTTGTCTTGGCCCAGAATGAATTGCATCTAACTGGCACAGTGGGATGGGTGCGTGGGAGGCACCGGGAGCAGGCCGGAGGCGGACGGAGCGGGGATCACCTGGGGGGCAGCAGGGCGGGAGCCGGGCCCTGTTCCCGCAGGGGCCCCACAGGCACTTACCCGCGTGGACACAGCGAGGGGTAGCGGCAGCAGCAGCAGCGGCGTGAGGAAGAGGATGGCGAAGGAGCGGTACCTCAGCAGGGGCCGCAGGCACGTCGGGGCCATGTTCTGTGGGGTGACACGGTCAGGGCGCGAGCGGGAACAGTGCCCGCCGCCGCCGNCTCAATGACTGTGTGTCAGCTATCACACCAGTCGGGACAGTAGTGTAAGAACGGTCTCCCTGCTCACAGAGCCCACAGAAAGGTGCCAGCAAGCACAGACTCTCACAGTGCGCATCTCGTGCGGGGAGCGAGGCGCTGACACGGCCCCTTTCGGGACGCCACGGGAGGATCGTCCTCGCTCATTCACACGGTGGTGGCGAAGGACTGAGCTCCTTTAGGGGAATGGAGAGTTAAAACCACTGTGGGGTCTCCCCAAAACAAAGGTCTGTGCAGGCATGCATGGGTGTGTTTAGCTATCATTTTGAGAGGCATTGTGCCTCTGGATCTGGGTTAAAAATAACCCAGGAAGGTTAACTTGAAAGGTTATTTATAATGTTGTTGAATCCAGTGACTTCGTCTGCAGCACAGCCTCGGAATCCAAAGGAATGGCCCTACTGATGGTGGCCAGCAGGACTGAGAGGGTAGAGAGGGACAACTAGACAGAGGACAAAGTGTTGATATTTTAGGTTTTGCTTCTGGGATGGCAACAGCCACCTGAAATTGACGTCAGCATAAATCATATCTCAACAATTTGATCCTGCAGTCTCTTAATACAGTCTTACCAAGCAGTTACTCACAGAAATAAAGATTCCACAGCAAGTAATGAGGGAGCTCTGACTACAGCTTGCACTCTTTGTCCTCTGCTGACCAGAGGAACTTGAGTGACAGAAGCTCAAAACAAGACCCTCCAATGTTACTTTTCATTTATAAAAGCAGTGAATGCCCACTAAGAAAAATAGTTGCCAACCGGATCTGGACAGATTCCAAATCTTCAAACCTTTCGGAGCAGTCCCTCTGGGTAACTTACCAACACAGAGGAAACTTCACACCAGTGCAAAGTCTAGCAGAAAGTGGGGAATCGGCCAAAACTTGCATTCCTGTGGCCTGTATCCAATGAAAAAAAATGGTTCCTAGTCAAAAACCAAAAAGCACTAGAAGCATTTAAATAAGAAAATACAAATAGTTAACTCTAAAGGAGTTGCTCTAAGGTTAACTTTGATAGACTAGTGCAAATATGATTTGTTGTCTTCTTGTTTCAATAAGATGCAGTGAAGAAAAAATAAAATAAAGAGAAAGACAAAAATATGTTGATACCTTTAGATGGACTAATCTTGTGAAAGGAGACTTGCTTGCTGTACCTGGGGATGAGACATGGGACTCCATGAGCAATTAAATTAGCTAATTCATGCCTTTTTTTTTTTTTTCAATACAGAAAGGAAAATCAATGTTCCCTTATTGTGCAGAATTATTGCAAACTTGCTTTCATATCATTTGATGATGAGCTTCCTTTTCACTGTGCCAGGGAGAAGACAGACAAAGTTTTGGCTGCTTGCTTTATAGAACTGGTCTGACAACTGGGTAGAAGGGAGCTGAAGAGAGCCTAAGCACTTAAAAAACATCCAGGAGGAGTTTTAGGTGGTCCAAAGGGAATTCAGACAAAAGCCTCCCACAGCCTGAAATTCAGCTCATGCTAATTGAGCACTAATTGCACACCTTCAAGAAAAAGGAATCTTTTCCTCCAGTCAGTATGGCTCTGAACACAGTAGAAAGCAATGGCTTTAAATACTGCTTTAGAAGCAGTGGGTAAAATTAGCTTTTGGTTGCAGACATCCTTTAGAAGCAGAAGACTGTAGCATCCTTTGGACCAAATTTTGATGCCCTATGTTGAACAATGTGCTGTTCTAGTTCTTCTTGGTAGTAAGTTTCAAATCAGTTTTCAAAGGAACTCAAATTTTTGTGTTATAAAGAGGCCTAGGCATGGGTGGTGACGTGAGGTGGAACCAGGAGCTGAATCAGGTCTCTTGTACCTGAAATCCCTTTTCCTGGTTGCAAGATACCACTTCTCCCATTTGCTGTTCTGCTGCTGTAATAAACACAGGTATTTTGAAGCATGTTAAGAATCAAGGGTTCGAGTAACAGAGCCAAGCCCATCTCGTAGTTCACTGCCACCAACCTTCCCTGGCCTTCGTGACATTTCTCAGCTGGTGGCTCTGGGGTTCATTTGATTTAACTTGACAAAGAAAGCAGAACATTTTTCTGCTGTTAGTGAGCTGAATAGGTTCAATGAAGTGTTCAGTGACCACCAGAGCCAGCTCAAGAGACTGGGGTAGTTATGGCTGGGCAAGGAACAGCTGTGGCAGGAACAGCTGCACCTTTCAAGACAGCAAATGCCTAGATGAGCTTGGCAGCATTGTCAAATCACATGCAGAGTCTTGCATTCTTCTCTTTTATACTTCAGATACCAGAGTCCATGATGTGAACCATGGCCAAGAGTTGCAGTCAGAAGTGATACACTGCTGAAGACTAGTAAAGAAAGGCTGACCTTTATTATTTGGTAGAGAAGGGGACTGAAAATCAATCCCACTAGAAAGCAGGCATTCCAGGGTCAGTCCAGATGGAAAAATTGTAAAATAAAGAATTTTTTTATAGTTTAGTTCATTCCTGAGAAGCTGCTTTTCTGTTATATTGCACTCTCTACAATTATCCCAGTTACTCCAGTTATTGGAGGATAGGAATGGTCTGTAAAAAGGTGACTTTACAGGCAGAAGTTGGTTCATTTAATTACAGATAGACATATTTTCTGCCTCTAATTCAAATGCTCCCAAGCACACAAGTACAGTTTGCTTGTTCTAAAGCAGTCCATTTGACCTAGATAACTGCTACTCTCTCTCAAGACAAAAACTCCTCACATACTTTTTAAAGTTCTTTGATGTTGCAGGCTCCATACAACAGCCAGAAGTACAAAAGTTTTAACAAAATAAAATTAAACAAGGACTGTAAGTCATAACATACTTGACACTGAGAAACAAAAATTGAAACAACTGACCTGGGGATATTCTAGGACTTAGCAGAAAAAGAATGTTCTTTACTTAGGCTTTTGAAAATTACATTTAAAAAATGACCAGCTCAGAACTTACCTCTATGTGATTCTTGCCTTCAAAAGATGCCTAGAAGAGGTCTTGTATGGTAATGTTATGCACTGGAAGGTTTACACAGAATTTAAATGGAAAGAGTTATTACCAGCATTCAGAAAAAAACACTCTTTCATTGCTCTCCATTTTCCCTCCAATCGGTCCTTCTCAGCTACTGCCAGTCCACTGTCCTGCTTCAGGAGTGGTTTTCAACTAAGTTCCCAGTGGAGCATCTGATATTTTTCCAAGAAAAGCTCTCAAGACTCTGAATGAACAGCCCTTTCGGCACAACCCCTGTGCCCAACAACTTTCTACATAAAAGCCCTCATTATGAATTTTGAGTCAGTGGGGTTTTCTCAGTCAGTGTATGTTGCTGATCAGTCTTTCTTGACCTAGAGTTGGTGTTTCCCATATAGTTTGTGCCCTAAAGCCCATTCAAATGCTATGCAGGCTAACGACTACAAAAGAAAAAAGATTCAAAAGAAAATCACGTTAAAAATTTGGTTCAGAATTGGCAGCTCTGTAACCTCCCCCTTAGCTGCCATCTCATTAACATATTTGTTCAAAAGCCTTTTCTCTGCTTCATTACATAATTTGTGTTACAAAATTCAGATAAACATTCATTATTCTCAGATCTAAATAATGACTTACTGCGCTTCCTTTTTCTTCTTCTTTCATTTTTCCCAGAGAAAAATGGGGGACAGAAGGGGCTTTTTTAGATGGGAAATGAACCACAGCAATTTCTGAGAAACATCTGTGGCAGCTGTTGTCTATGGCATTATGATACTTTTTTTTCTCTTGTAGTTTTGTTAATATATACCCTTTTAGTCTGCTTTGAGTTTCGAGCCTGCTTTGCTTCTCTCCTAATACTAATTCACAGCAGAAAAAGAGTAAATATTTCTAGTAGGCACTCAAATCACTACACTAATTTTGGGAAACAGAAATTGGTGAACTGAAACCACTTAATTTGTGCAAAGACTAGTGAATTATTCTTTCAGATACTTCTGCAAAGTGAAAGAATTAATACTAGTCCTCCTACCTGACAGACTAAGAAAGTCAGTTAATATTTTCTGCATCTCCTGTATCCTGTTGTTCCACATTGGGGAGGATCTGTCACATTAGGGACACCCCTTCCATCATACAGCTATAAGGGGTCAGTTGTAGCAGCAGGTACACAAATGCTCGACCTTCCTTCAGAAAGTCTTGAAACTTCTTGGCACTGAAAACATAAAGTTCTGTTCATTTTTCTCTCTAATTTATAGATCTTCTGAAGTTTCCTGTTTAAAAATGTATTGCTGAGGTCCAGGAGGACACAGGACGTGCTGTTCCTGGGGCGTCTGTGCTGTTGATCCATCCCAATCACAGCAAAGTATCCTCAGGGAGGAAAGGCAATGCTGGCTAATGAAGCCTGGAGATTTCACCTGGCATGTACTTGGATACTCCAGAGTGCTCCAAAGGTCACTGGGGAACCAGTGAGGCCTGGGCATCTGCTGGGCACAGCTGAGCAGCCCGTGCTGTGCATCTGGGGACCAATGTTGGATGGAGGGAAAACACCTCCCATGAGCTGGCAGCTTTTGTCCAAGGGAAGCAGCATTGGCCCAGGGAAGCCAAGGTGGGTTTGTGGGGCTGAATACTATCATGACCATCCCTCAAGAGGCGAAGGGGATGGCAGCCTACCCCTGCCCTCCTGCTCACCACAAGCCAGCCCTGGGGCCCTGCAGCCTGGAGGACCTCTCAAGCTGTGCCTCCTTCCTCAGGGCACCACAGGCTCCCTCTGCCCCTGAGCTGCAGCATGCCTGGGTGCTGGGGGCCACCCAGGCCAGGCAGGGGTGGGAGGGAGGAACCCTGCCATCTGTTGAACCAGCTAATATGAATCAAACTTACTTGGGAAAGAAGGAAACTGCGACCCCAGAGTTTCTCTAAGGAGTAGCAAATTAATCTGTGCGTGGAACTCCCACTGAAAATCAAACCCCAATATTTGTCTGGAAATGCTGTTGTTTCTCCATTAAAGAATTTTTTGGCTAAACAGCTGTTTGGGGTGGAGTTACTGCAACAGAGCCTTTCAGTTTTTTTTCCTCTCTGCTCTTAGAAGAAAGGATATCCAGCAGAAAAAAAAGAAAAATGTCAGGAAAGAGCAAGTTCTGCAAAAATTGGTAAGAGATTTTCACTCCTACAAAGGGGAAATTTCAAGAGTTTCTAGGATTTCCCTTAGTGTTATTTGGATCTCCTGTAAGAGATGCAGCAGAGGAAGAACCACACAGCAGGAGTATGCTAGCCACTGAGTAAGAAACAAAATATATTTTGTATGCATTTCACATTCCCAAGTTCCTGCTCTCTTGCTACTTTGCTGTGCAGAGGTTTCTTTCACAGCCTTCTCTCCTGCTGCATGTTCTCGCTTTTCAGAATGCCTACCACTGTAGGCGATTGCGCAGTATCTGGCAGAGAGGAGTCAGTGCATGGACCATGCCAAACCCAGCAGCTGCCTCAATTTCCCCCCATGACTGATGATTCTTTCTATTGATATGTTTGCAATCAAGTGATAAAACATTCATTTCCTTGTTCAGGGTAATTGGTCATCTCTCATGGAACAGAAGACTGGAAGGGGCCATGAGGATCACAGAACCTGATGTGTCTTGAATAGCAGCAAGGCCATTGGACAAACTTTACAAAAGACAGATGATTAGCTTTCCCTCTCCCAGAAGTGATTATGTTCCACATCACCTCAAGGTCTTAAAGACACTCAGTCTTTTGACATGCTGGTGACCTGACATTCTGCTGCCACTTCCAACCCTTCAGAAACATGGGGTGAGAAGTGATACACTGGACTTGGCTTCCTACCTGCAAAGGGTGATACTTACACAGTCACAAATTCTCTCCCAAATGCCCAGGACCCTGTAACAATGAGGAACAAAGTGACATAGACCTCCTTATACATTCAAAGAAGATCCCCTTATTGCAGAAATCGCCTGCTTTTATACCTTTAATCTCCACCAGGCACAACTGGAGCCAACCTGAGGCCTAACAGAATTTAACAGAAGAAGGGCACCCATTGGCCGGCTCAGGTGCAGCGCTGCTGTGCACGCGTCCTATCACCCAATCAGCTTCCCGTTCGTGCGCTGTCCACGCGTTTCTCCAGCCAATCACAACTCAGCTCCGGCTGTCACTCAACTGAGTCTCTCCTCACTCGTAACTGCCTCTCGCCCCTCAACCGACGTCCAACCGTCCGTCCTGCGGCTGTGCCGTGCCCACAGCGCCGTCTGGTGGGCAGAAACCGTAACAACTTCAACAAATACAACCCCCCATTCCGCAGGACCGCAGTGCCCATCTCTGCATTCCAAAGCTTCTTCAACTGTTTGCCACCCGGTACGCTCTGCCGGTGAAGTGTGGAATTTGATGATTCCATTGACTATTTATGATAACATCTACACAAACAAGATCCATTGCCTGTAGTCTGCTTCAGTTTTAGGAAAGCAATAACCACGACTGAAGGAATTAATGTTGAGCTCAAATCCTGGCAAGTCTTCAGCAACTGTTCTTATTTGTTGAAGGCTCATGTTGTTTCTGCTAAGCAAATAGTAGGATTATA
Source organism: Illadopsis cleaveri (assembly GCA_013399915.1). Lineage (NCBI taxonomy): Eukaryota > Metazoa > Chordata > Aves > Passeriformes > Timaliidae > Illadopsis > Illadopsis cleaveri. The sequence continues at coordinate 27,883 of VXBB01002349.1, forward strand.
TCTAGTTGCCTCCCTACTGAATATGATGGCTTGTTGCATATAATGTTAAATTCTCCTCTGAGACGAGTGTTACTTATTTTTCTAGATCAAATGTCTGCATTGGACAGCTTTGCAAAATGCTAGGGTGAAACATAAATCAAACCACGGGGGAAAAGGTACTGCAGAATTTCAGAAATTTTGAATAGGTTTCCTCATTCAGGATGATTCTAGACTGAGTTAACTGGAAAAATGGGATATTTTGCAGAGGAACTGCATCTTGTAAAGCTAATACTCAGACTATCACAAAGCTCTTTAAATTCCAACACACAATGGGTTCCCATCGCACTAAAGAAGCATTGCTGCAGAGCCAGTCTCTTTTCACTCTCTCAACCTGGACTAACATGTCTTATGCCTCACAAATCAATCTACTCGGAACAGTGTAGTGCTTTCCCTACTGAAGCAAAGACCAGAATATCCTCCTTTGGTTTTCAGTTCCTGGCAGAATAACTTCCTGTTGGTCTAGTTTAATTAAGGGAAACTGTAAGCCATTGTTTTCAATCTGTCTTTTTTTCTACTTTGTTCAGTAAATGATGTATTACTTCTCCCTGTAAAACTTTCCCTTCCTGGTGAATTAAAGAGAAAAAGCACTAAAGTGAGAAATAAGAGGTATGCCTAGTTTTGAATTACATAACTCTGGTCTTGAAATGAAAGTGAGTACAGGGTAATAACATGGATTATTTGAGCTGCATAGGGACTTTTTTTTTTATTCAACTGAGTGATGACAGGAAGGCTGTAAACCTGAAACTTTAAAAACACTCATAACTGGTCTTTGTTTTCAGAAGACTCTTTCTACAGCATTTGTGATTAAGTCTGGAAATAGAGGCACGTCTTAATATTGAAGCTTCAGCTTTAGCAAAGGGCACTGAAATTATGATAGCTTTATCAGCAAATAAAAGTGTAAACGTGCTACTCTGGATTAAGAACAGAATGACTCTGACTTTTTTATTCGTTATCAAGAGAAGCATTTAAAGGTTTTGCCAGAAAACTGTAAAATTGATGGGAGCTCAACAGCTGTTGTAATTTCAAATATTTCTAAAATATTATTTTCCTAAAGCTTGCTTTAGGAATGTACTTTTCCCACCTGCTTCAGCAGGGAGAGCAGCTTTTTAAAAAATGTTTCTGAGGAAGAGAAGCAAATTAGGCGTTCAGAATACCTTATCATACAGAGTGCTACCAATTCCTCTTGTGCTCACTGATAGCTGAGAACTTGGTGTTTATCAAGTCATGGTCCAGTGAAACTAGATTAACATTAAATCTTGATTTCCATGACTTCAGTGAACCACTGAACCCAGGACCAGCACGAACACCTTCATCTCAGGAGATGGCAGGAGCATCCAGGGTTAACTGAGGGTGTTCATCTCCTGAAATGCAGGTGGAAACTGATAGAGTCCAATGACAGGAAAGTTAAATGTGCAGGGAGAGTGGATGCTCACGGGACAGCAAATAGACAAGAAGAGGCAGGTAAAGGGATGGTGCACACACCATGCCTGTTACCCCAAGAGTACTGCACACTATCTTTGTGCTCCGTCACAGGTTATTGTGAGAACACGTGGGGTCACACTACAGCACCAGGACCAAGGTTTCTGTGCCTGAAAAGAGCCTCAGATCACGAAACAACCTGAGATCACAGGGCCGGGCTTTAGCCTTCCAGCCCTTCCCTTTGGAGGGGTGGGAAAGCCTGGCCTGTCAGAGAGGCGTTTTCTTCGCGAAGGCCCGCGGAGTGTCCGGCGCTCGGTACTGCGGCGGCACCGTGTGGCTGCTGGTGGCACCGTGTGGCTGCTGGTGACAGAGGCGCCGTGTGGCTGCTGGTGGCGCCGTGTGGCTGCTGGTGGCACCGTGTGGCTGCTGGTGACAGAGGTGCTGATGGCACCGGCTCCCCCACGCCGGACCGCGGCTCTGGCTCGGGCTCGGGCTCGGGCAGGAGGGGAGCCGGCAGCAGCCTGGCCAGCCCCGGCGCGGGACCATTCGGTAATTCATAACGTCAGGTCCCAGCTGGGTCAAAGACAACAGCATTTGGAAAAAGAGAGCAGCAAGCCAGGTGTCTATGGCCTGGAGCACTCCGCAGCCCCCCCGGCACGCTCTGGTGCCATGTGTGCAGGTGTACCAGCTGCCACGAGTCTGTCTCAGTACCACGAGAGCCTCCAAAACAAAATACATCTCTGATGGATCTTCAAAACACCCATAAGCAATCTGTCTCTGTACTTCTCCCAGGGTGAGGAGATGGCTGTTACCATCTGATGCCACCCCAGATGTCACTCTGGGGCTGGATGTGCCGTCCAGCGCGGCGACCCTGCTCCCAAGCTCGGTGTGTGCCGTGGGGACAAACCAAGGCTCTTTGGTTTTGTGAGTGGTCTCTGTCTAAACTGCCGGGTCCCGGTGGGAGGATGAAGGGCCGGTTAATTGCAGAGCGGCGGGACTGTATTAAAAAAGCAGCAGTTCCCACACCTCTGCAAACCCGAGGCCCAAGGTCCGTAAGGGATGCGGGTAACAGGGTACCATGAAGTTCAGGGTGAGAGAGAAGCAGCTCTTGTCGGCTTCCAAATTCCGTGGTGTGTTCGTGTGCCAGTGCTCTCGCTTTGGTCACTAGATGGCAATAAAGACCCAACGTGCTTTTCCTGGGCAGCAAGGGAGGATCGTAGAGCGCGGCCTGGATTTGCCCCAGGAGATAAAACTGGAAGATACTAGAGAAGCCAAGAAAATAAGTGTGCCGTCGTTCCGCTCGGTAATGAGGATTTGTTTTGTTACTGCCTGATTCTTATAAAAATAGATAGGCTGTATTTACTAAGCACAAAACTATTATCTGATTAAAAATATATTTCTGTGCAAGAAAAGGAAGCTCAGCCTTAGCAGGACAGTATTCAGAGGACATGGCATCATACTCCTGAAGCACTGCTGAGGTTTCAAATACTCTGGGATTTCAGTGTTTTACCCTGAAGCTTAAGACATATTTTTATACTTTGGCAGTGGCAGGAGGCAATCCATTTCTGTATGACCCTCCTTTGCTAGTAAACCCTTACCTACATGCCTCTCCATGTGGTATTTTTTTAAACAATCCTTTGTTGTAGTGACAATTTTAACACCAATCTCTGAGGCACCAGAATGAAGGAACACCTCATATTTCTTCATTTCCTAGGTGTTGTGTGCTGGTGACTGCTCCTCACTATGCTGTGTGCTGTGTGTATATTAATTTTGCCCAAAGGTTAATCTCATTTGAATGAAGGATTTTTGTGTGTACACAAAACATTGCAAAGCCAGCTGGCATATCCTACTCCCAGACACTGTTGTGATTCGAAAGCAGTGTTATGGGAAGCAGAAGGAACTAAATGAGGAAATTAAACTGACAATATACCCTGCAGTGAGCTGATGGGGAGAAGCTGAATGACCTATTTTTGAATTTGCCCACTGCTGCTTCTCAATGGTTCTGTTGAAAAAGACAATGCAGGATCTCCTTGTCTTACTGTTGTCTTCTATGGGTGTGGATTTTCAATAATCCAGAGGGTAAACATCATCTGTTGAGGCAACACAAGGCCTCCACACTGCCTAAGCATGTTAAAACAAACAGCATATATTTTATGAACCATACCCAACAATGTAACTTGTGTAGTACCTCATGACTGACATCGCTTCATTTGCTGCTGAAGGGCTTTATGGGTGTCTTGAGTTGAGTCACGTTGGGATAAAATTTGGCAGAAACTTGAGCTCATGTACTTTTTTGATTATTTAGATAAAAACCCTGCAAAAAGTAAACAAACTATTAGATAAATGACCAGGAGGACCATCTTCTCCTATGGTATATGAACACATGTTCCTGAAATTCAGAAAGAAATGCAGTAAAAGTGCAACTAACCAGTGGGGGCGAGTGAGTGAACTAAGGTAGGCAGAAATGTCTCCGAGGGATGGCAAATTGCAGAGGCAGCAGAGGCAGTAGAGGCAGCAGAGCAGAAGCAAATTCATCCCTGGGCTGTGGAAACTGGTATCATTCAACTTCATAAATAGTGGGGACTCTGTTCTCCGCCACATTCTAAAATCCAGAACAGAAGTGGCAAATAATAGTTATGTCTGAGTTCCAAAGTAGAAGCCTGGAGAATGGAGACGTAGCTTAAATCTCCATAAGATTGCTCTGGACTTTTTTTTTTTAATCTACCTACATAGGAGAAAGAAAAAAAGAGAGAGAAGGAACTGTAGAAAAATGAGAGCTGGTGCTCATTCTTGATTTCACAACCCGACCTAAATGACTTTGATCTCTGCAAGCAAACCTGCTTCACAGATACCTGCAAGTGCTGCTGCCAACCTGCACATAGCATTTTACTGTCAGGCAATTATAAGCTACAACTGTGATGCCACTTCAGCTTCAGTGTTTGCCCTTTTAATTTTCTCTGTTGCTATGGCAGCAACAAATGATTGCGATCACTGCTGTTTATATTGCAGTCCAAGTCACATCAATAGAAATCTTGGAAACGAAACAATAAAAATCTGACTTAACTGTATAATGCATGTGTTGTTGCACATAATAGGTTGTTTGCAATAACCAGGATTCTTCAAAATCTTTTTTTCCTGTAGCATTTGGAAAATTCCTTTAGCTAATAGCTGTGAAATGATAATTTACATTTAATATGTGCTTACTCAGTGCTCTTAAGGTAGCTGGACAAGATTTCTTTTAGACTGTTTCCTATATCCTTGAGAGCAAATGTTTTAATGGCCTTTCTAATGTTGAAGAAAGGCTACTTTATCTTTTTGCACACTATATTAATCATAGTAGTAAATTAGGTCTGAAATTATACATCTTCAAAAAGATACTTCAGTACTTTCTCTCACATTGTTTTGTCTGTTTAGACTGTCTAGGCTCAGGCCTCTGCTGGAACACTGCTCCCAGTCCACTCCAGCATCAGCCAAACAGACAGCAGACCTGTCAGGGTGTGAGTTCATTTCCTGGGACAGTGAGGAGTGCCCACCTGCACCCCCTGTACCCCCCTGCAGCTGCCATGCCCTGAGTGCACACCTGCATCTGCCCTGCACAGCTGAGCTGCAGGGCTGAGCCTCGCAGGGCTGGGTGATGTGACTTTTCTTACAGAAAGTTCAGTCTCTATGGGAGAACTCAGGAAGGCAATTTGCTCTTTAAATTACCCCAATGCACATTGAGTGTGTTGAAGAAAAAAGCCATTTCCTAGTGCTAAATTTCATTTCAAAAGCAATTTTCCAATCAATTACAATGCAATTTAGCTGCTAACTGTTTAATTATCAGAAAAGAAGCTATTTTGTTCTCTGTTCTTGTATTTATGAACCATGCTTTAAAATTTAATCTTTAGAGTTTTGTATGGAGGAATGTGACTGCTCTATTGATGAAATTATAGTAAAATTTCAATTTTCACTTCAAAGTATTATATTAGTTTAAGGAAATATTGTTTGCACAGAAGCTTTTGAAATAGGAGAATCATTGATTTCTACAAGAGCTTGAATCTTTATTGTTATTTTCATGCACTATAAAAATTGCATTATCTTATGTAGATTTTATTAGAGGAGCATAGGGATTATTTTGTTTGTTTGTTTACTTTTGTTTTCTTAATCTTGTGTAAGAATTTCAGTCCTGGAAACATGCTGAAACTAGAGCAAGGTTCCTCTTGAAAAAGGAACTTGTGTCTCTGGAGAGACTGAAAAGAGACATTGCAGGGGTGGTTTGTGAGAGCTGGGATGCTGGGCCTGGTTGTGACATCCTGTCTTGGGGTGAGCACCATGGTGGAGCACACAGGGCTCAGTTTTGAAAACAGGAAAACATTTGAGTAGCAGAGCTGACACATCTTGCAATTTTTATTTAAAATCTTGCAGTGCTTGCTGTTTCTCCTTGAAGCTCCAGTTCCCAGAGTTTTCTGAGAGGAAGAGGGGACCTGAGATGTGAGGGGGTGGGTGTGCTCCTAATTAGGAGACAAATAAATAGGCATTTCTCCAAGGTGTCATGGGCATTAAAATGGAGTTTGATGGTGGCACTGACTGGATGCCTACTTTTTGTTCCCCCTTCTCTCACAACTTTTAGATAATTGCAGGAAATTTGTTACATAAAACTCCTACGCAGGTCAAGACCCACATCACTGCTCCTTGGCATGTCATGATCACTTTGCTCATGTTTGTGTGTCCTTGTGCATGTCTGGTCAGTTTTAAAATTATAGTGCAGAAATAATACCAGATATGGTAATTATTAATCTGCTCTTTTCAATTTTCAAAAGCCTCTAATTGTTTTAGGAATAAATTATCAGTTCACAGCCCTGGCACTTCGCAAATCTCACTATTATACACTTAACGGAAAAAAAAGTAGTTTTCGTGAGGAATGTCTGTTTTCCTTCCTTCTTGCACATGTCCATGTGGCTGTTGTTTATTTCCACTGTGTCTGTGTCTGGAAGGTTCTGTTTATGAGCACAGTGGTATGGCACAGATAATTATTTATTGATCTAGCTCAAATGATTAACGATTCAGCTTTAACAGTTCTGTTCCATTACTGTGCATAAAGAGCATTGAAGTAATTAAAACAGTTTGATTGCTTTGAGTAAGATGAGACACACACACACACACACACACATACACGTTGCAGTGTCACCTGAGGGTGGCACTCCTAAAGCCCACGTGAAGCACAGCCTGTGCAGTGAAGGAGCCCTGTGCTAGCTGCAGAGCACTGAGTTGGGAAAGGCACATACAGCCTTCCAAGGAGGCTTTGGGGGGAAGTTCCCTCATGAAACTCCACTGCTGGAGTTTAAACATTGACTGGAAAGACAGAATTGCTGGTCACAATCCTGTACAGGCTTATCCTCAGTTTTCCAGTTTCAGGGAGTGAGTCATCCTGTTTGTGTGAGTGGATAAGTCCTGTGTGCAGCACCAGGATCAAGTGTCTGCAAGATCTGAGATGCAGCCATCAGAATGTTTGCCATGGAGCTGAAAGGCACAGCTGTGGGAGTTGCCCCTGGCTGTGAGTGAGAAAAAAGCTGTGGTTTGCAGGTTCATTCTAGCCGAATGATGAGGACCATCCCCTAAGCCTCTGCTCTGGCAGGGCAGGGCTGTGGCCAGGCAGAAGCCCTGTCCCTCCCCATGGTGCTGGTGGGTGCACAGGGGCCCTTGGCCTCTTCTGCCATCACTATTGGGGAAGCTGTGGTGGGATTGTGGGGTGCTGGGGAGGGTATCACACCCACACCAGCACCAGGCACCAAAGGTGCTTTTTGATTCACCTATGCTGTTCCTGAGGAGTGGAAACAAATTTGGAAGGTAAAATGAGTCCAGCAAACGGATTTTTCCCGTGAAATGTGACTTTTATCTCTGCTAAGCCTACCTATTTAGATTATAAAGCCGAGAATTGAAATGGTTTGTTCCAGTTTCTCTGCTACCAAATGCCCGTTTAAATAAAAGGTTTGCTAAATAATTAATATAAATATTATTCAATAATTGATAAACTTTGTAATAAAGATTGAAGCCTAACCCAGTAAAACTCCAAGTGCTTTTATATTCTTTATTAGCTAATTCTGTTGAGAAAAGTACTGTTTCTGTGTGGAAGTTTTTTGTGTTGGTTGTGTTTTTAATTGTTTGTTGGGTTTTTGTTTATTTGCTTTTCTTGTCCCCTTTCAATTGGCCTCACAGGAAGCAGGGATTAGAGATTTGGCATCAGTAACAAGCAAAGCCATGACTCACAGAGGCACCAGGGCTTACCTGGTCTCTGCTGTGCTCAGCCTCGGCACAGGCACAGCTCCAGGGCCCTGTTTGGGCCAACTTCCCTCTAAAACTGCCGGAGTCAGCCCATAGGTGAAGCATCTCTTTGGGTCATTGAATAAAAGAGGCAGAGGTGTTTCTGTCTGTGGGAGGATGTCAGCTCAGCTTGGCTCTGTGGGGAGGCAGTCCTTGACAGCTCCTCTCCATCTCCTGTCCCATGGCTCTGCAGTGGGGTCGGAGGGGCTCCTGATGCAGTTCCAATCCCTGCATTGCAGCTGATCTCTGCCTCAGTGCTCAGGAAAGCTGGAAGCAGGTCCAGCTCAATGTGAGGTCACTATGCATATTTTAAAACACAATTAGCTCTCCTGCAGATGTTTTCATTCAAAGATAAATTAGCTTTCATCTGCTATGGAGGAATAAGAAATGACAATTTAAGGCCATTTCTGAATGAGGGCCTTCAAGTAAGCATCTTGTGCATCCGTTTCACATTTTTTAAAGATTTTCTTCTGGCTTCCCAGCTGTTCTGGTGCTTAGAGTCTTGGGGGTCTAGAGGCACAGCAGTAGCAAGGGGCCTTACCTTCCTAGATTTGATTCTCATTTCCCCACATGTGGATCCTCCTACAAGTTAGTGACACATTGTTGTCATATTTGTGAAATGGGTGAGAGAAATACCTAGATCCGTGTTTTGGCTCTGCTATGTTTTTGGATTAGTGCTACAGAAAATTTGTCACAGGTGCTGTGACCTCCCTCCTGGCCAGCATACCTGTGACACTTCACCCCCTGTGAATGCTGCTGAGACAAGTGGTCACTGTGAGATGGAGGTTTGGGAAGTGGTGGATCAAGTGTGCTGCAGCTGGCTAAAAATAAAAGAGAAATCAATAGTGAGTCACATACGATAATGAAAATCTGCAAATTGATTGAATATTTACCATGCTGAAATGTGGCGATGGCAGTGTTTCCGTGTCAGAGCCTGCTGTGGTGGACAGGGACATCGCCGAGAGCTGCCTTGTTGCTGGGGCAGGGTGTGACTGCTGTGGAAATGCGCTGGGTGTCACCTGCCACCCCTGGCAGTGAAACCTTTCTGGTGCTCGGCCTGGGCGAGTCGGAGACGCGCTCACTCTCTCCCTTACCTGGAAGGACAAGAACAGTTGAAGTCCCCAAGTTTCGTGTTGCTAAAAATGGGGTGTTGAGGAGCGGTTCTTGGTGGGCATCTATTTTTTTTTTCAGTTGATTTGGCAGAACCAAGATTTCCCAGCCTTCCCAATCTCCATCTGCCTTTAAGTAGGAATGCTAGTTCATTCCCGTTTATGGAGTGGGAGGTGGGAGGGAGCTGTGAAGGTGCTTGCAGACTGGTTTTATTTCCACTGAAGTGTAAACTACCCAGCAGCTTGAGAAACAATACTCTGACCTTCAAAACACTGTCTAGGCAAAACAAGCAAACAAACAAATAAGAAATATTTTATTCCCAAAGCACAAGAGCTCTGATTCATTTTCCCTTGGCTCTAAAGATTGTCACTGAAAGCTGCTTTGGAATCTAACCCCTTGCAAAAACTGGGGGCAGGGTGGTGGGTGTGAGAAGGGGTCTGGAGCTCTGCAAGAGGCTGGCTGACTAATATTTTGTGGTTGTAGCTCCAGAATGGGGTTTTAAACACAAAGGCATGGAATGAATTTGAAACTGATAGCTTTGAGAATGAACAGAGCTTGGTCTGTATCATTCACTACATTACCCACCATAGCAGATTGGGTTTAACAAGTACAAGTCAGCTGTTTATCTAGGGAAAGGGTCTATTCTGCTATTAGATGCCAATAATAGAATGTTGTGCTTCCTCAGTGCAATATAGCAACTGAACAGTGAAGGGAACCTTTCCCTCCTAGAACTCCCTGTAACTCACCTCTATCTGTTACTAGTGTATTGAGACCTGCTCTGCAAGAATGTGCAAGCAATTGATTTGAATGATAAACTGGTTTTCCAATATGAAGTCATCGGTACAAAAAGAAGTCACAGAAGAGTTAGGGTTGGAAAATGGGTCTGAAGAGCTGAGACAAATGCAAGAAGCAAGGAGGAGAAAGCAGGGTTGGTGGCTTTTGTACTGGGCTCAAAAAAGAAAGCAACTATTTCTGGTTCTGTTTCCAGAAATTCTCACCATGGACTGTGCTGCTTAGCAGCACTTTGAACAAAACAAAAGCCAAAAAAAAGTGTAGGGAGTCAACCCTTTCAACCTATAACATTTCTTTGGGACAGAACAGAGAGCCATTGAATTTGGCACAGGTTTGATGATGTGCACTGTGGTAGGCAGGCATGTGAGGTGGCAAGAAAAGTGTTTGTATATAAATAAAACTTACCAACTTGCATGTGTTCTTGTGAGTTGAAGTGATGGATTTTCACTGAAGTACCTTTCTGCTCAAGTGAGTAATGCAGGAAATATTATTTGCAATAATTACGTACCTGACTTGGATTTACAAAGCCACGATTATGTTATATATAGTTTGGAACAACTTTGATAAACTTGTTCATTTTGTGCTATCAATTTAGAGAAGACAGGAACCATTTGTTTATGAAAATTTACCATAAATAAACAATGAGACAAGACCTAGATTTATGGCTTAATATTGTAACTCGGTTTTGCTGAAGGAAAAGTAGTCTTTTGAAAGAGTGAACTTATAGTTATTTGTGTACACAAGGAAGGTGCAGCATATTCCAGATGGCTCATGAACTGCCTGTCAGCTTGTTTGGGTGGGAATTGCATTCACTGGGAAAATAAAAAGTTCACAAAACCCGTTGCAGATGATATATAAAGAGTAAAAAATGTAAGGGTTTCTGTTTGTAGCTGCATGAAGACACTCACTGAGTGAAGTGAAGCAGCGCTCCTGCTTTCCTGGCCGGGCCACATGCAATGAGTCGCAGCCTGGTTGGTGAGGAAGGATTTAATTTCTCTTGTTTTCAGTGCCAATGCCTCTAGACATGACACTCTGTCCTGGGGATCCCAGCCTGGGGGATTTACTGCAGCACAAGACAAGAAAGCCTCACAGGAAACACTTCATCTGGGACCTGTTGTGATTTTTCTTTCAAGGTGTTTGGAAATTCCCATTTCCTAAAAGGAATTTTTTCTTGTTCTACGAAGTGCAGAGGTGATCCACAGTCACGGGTTTGCTCCAGCTCTTGGGGGAAAGGGTTCCTCTGTGTGTTAAAATGAACTTCCCAAGGAAATAGAGTGGGAAGGAAATCTGTGCCTGCAAAGGTCACAAGGGTGAACTGTCAGAGCAACCCCAGCCCCTGGACATCCAGCCCATTCCATCATCTCCCAGTATTTCCATCATTTCCACAGCAAAGCCACCTTCAGTGCTGTGGGGGGACGTGTGTCAGCCTGGAGGCTGCAGTGTTGGGATTCCTGGCTGCTCCAGGAGGCTGCTGAATTCCAATATGTTCTCCCATATGTTTTAACACTTTTGCATTTCTTCCATCTGTTTATGGGAAATTTGAAGGAATTTAATGATCTTTTCCAGGGTTATTAAACCAACAGCTGTTGTTACTAATAGAGGACATTCTTTATGGCAGTGTGCAGATTCCAGTGATAAATCCAGCCCTATATTTCTTTTTATGAATGCAGCATTTGTACTGAAACTGAGGTTATGAATACAGGCAGTTCTTAAACTATCATTTTATGATATAGCTTTGGCATAAAAATAGGAATTTTTTTTCTTCTCCCCTGATTCCTGAGTGCTTTTACTATGAAATACATTTTATGCTGGGTGAGACAGAAATTATTTTTGTTCTTGTTTTCCTTCCTTCTCCTATTTTTGTTCTCCCTGATGAAAAAGCAAACTGAAAAACTGGGAAAAAATGCTGAGAAGAATGGAATACATCACAATTGAATAACCATTTTTGGTAATGCAGAATGAAATGACCCTCTGGTACACCAAACTGATGGTGACTTTTGTTGTATTTGGGCAGGTTTTTGCTTCTTCTTTGTCTTACTGTCCTGAAGATTGTAAATATCTGCTTGGATATATGTTATGTCTAACTACACACTAACCTGTTTTTCAATACTTTCACTTAATACTCTGTAGTGAAGAGCTCTTTTTGCTGTATGACTCTGGTTTTTTCCTATTTTTTAAAATTGTAACATAACCCAAAATAATAATTACTGTCTTGAGCTCAGTGAAACACCTGATGTAAAGTAATTCTATTCTATGTACTTGCATAGTGGTCCCATATCTAATAATTTCAATATCTTTTCCTGAATATTTACTGTTCCCTTGAAGGCTTTCAGAGCTTTTGGCATCTGTGAGTGGCAAGGCACCAAGGAGAACACAGTAGGACCATAGTAGATTCCCTCTGTTTTATGGTTTAATGTGTCGGAATGAAAGCAAATAACAGCAGAAAAACAGTCTGCTAACATCACTCTCAAAGTATTTGAGGTACTTTAACTATTATTAAAGTTGTATATAAACTGCCAGGAGACTTCTGATGGATATCACTTAGGGGTAATGACTGGATTTGTGTCATTAAAAAACAAAAACAAGAAGAAAATGCTTTCTGTTGTCTTCTGTGACTTATTCATCCTGCACCTTAAAAAACAAAGCACAAGGCATAGTAGTTTTTCATCTTGACTGAAACGCATTTTAAAATTAATTGATTTACTGGCTTGAAAGCGTCATAAATTGGATTAGAAGCCCATATATATATATATATATACACTGGCTACAGGTAATGGGTGATCTAGCCTGTTTGATACATTTTGATTGATTTTCTCACCTACATTTTAATTAAAATAATCCCTGCACTGACATCATAAGCAGAGATGGCTGGAAGCTGAATGATTCTCCCTGCCGTGGGAGAAGATTTGGGCTCAAATTACCAATTTAAGAGGGATTTATCAAACCTGTACAAAATGCATATATTGGAACCTGAATTAATTAGCATGGAAATGAGCGAGCACAGTTAAATACATACATCTTGTTAGTATTCAGCATTGCTACCATGAGATGAAAGAATAGGAAATGAAAAAGATGGAATGAGTGAGAAGAGGAAGCAAAAAACCAGATGTTTCTTAATCTGCAGTAGTGATTCATGACAGTTTCCTTGTATCATATCTATGTCCAAGTGCCTCTGTCTATATTAGAGGTAATTAATAAATTATTATGCATCTATCTAAGGGTTTTGTGCTGTCACTGAGCACTGCAAATATGTGCCTTCTTTGGGAAATGGAAGCAATAACTGAAATTTAGGTATCTTCACACACTTTAGTATAAATTCTTGTTTTCTTTTTTTTTCTGAGCCAAAACTCTATGTTAAAAGTAGCAATCCTTTCCCTGAAGGGCAGGGCCTCATATATCATGATTGTGAATATCCTGTAACTTCATGGGTATATGGATAATGAGACAGACGTACAGTGACACAGAGGGATGAATTAAACATTTGTCATTCACCTGTGCAGAGAATGTGTCTTGATCTGTGTCCTGGGGTGACATGATGTTTGTATCCCCAATCGTCTGTTGGGTTTGTGTTTCATATTGCCCTGTGTGCCTTTGGTGTTGGGTCTGGGAGCTGGGGGAAGGGAGAGGCGCGCAGTTTGTTTTCAAAAACTGTCCTCTGCCGGCTGGCCTTGAGAGTCGAATTCAGCAACACACGGAGAGTTTTTTTCAGTAGTCAGTTAGTTAGTGTAGCTAGCAGAGGGGGGAGAAGCTTCGGTTTTTTTCCTTCTCCTCCTGGTTTTTTTCTTTTTTCTTTCCAGTTTTTTTTTTCTTTTTTCACCTTCCCTTGGAATTGTTAAAATCTCTCTGGACTGAGGATCTGGGGGAGTGCTGTGGGGGGCTTGCATCTGGAACCCANTTAGAGTAGGTATTGGCCTTGGCTTGGTGATAATGATTTGTAGGAAGTTTATAAAAGTGCTGGAATCTATTCCTGGTATGTATGGTTCATGGTTATGGTTATTCATCCTGTCGGACAAGATGGCGACCGAGGGGGCACTGAGTGAGGGATGAGGGGGACGCGGCCTCGGTGCCGCGGCTGACAGGAGGTGTCTGCCGGGCAGGGACAGCAGCAGGGGCTGGGGAGGAGGCGGCCGGGGGTGCTTCGGAGCTCCGCGGCGGGGATGAGGAACCGGGGAGCCGGGGCAGGGAGCCGGTGAGGAGGGAACGGGCCTGCCCCGCATGCGCTGCTGCCCGGCGCCCCTTACTGTCCCCAGGTCGGGGCACAGGTCGGCGGCTCGGCGGAGACGTCGGAGGAACCGTGGCGGCGCTGCGGAAAAATCAAATGGAAGTGAAATAGAATTGAGCTTGTGTAAAGTTTCAGCTCTGGTGAGCCTTCAAGAACAATATTTACTACTCTTTTGACAAGCTGGACTTGTAGCCTCATTCAGTTCAAAGGAAAAGAAAAGCAAAAGGGAAAATGTCTTTAAAGAACAGCAGGGACTTTGGATCATTTATTCCATACAGCATTTCTTCTCAACCAGAACTTTTCTGTGATTGCTTCAGGCTGAGTTTTAAAAATTAGGGGTTTGGATGTTATTTTCTGCTTCCTAGGGAACTCGTTTGGAAGCACATTTTCTGGCAAAAGTGTGAACCTTGGGAAGAGGGTAAGAAAGACACTTGTTCCCCAGAAAGTAGGGACCCTTCTTCCCTGCTGCTGGTGCCTGTGCCTTCTGCCTCTGGCTGGCAGCATTCACTACAGCGCTGGGAAAAACTTTGCCAATGTAGTGGAACCCAGAGTTCTGATCTCTCCTTGCTGTACTGACGGTTATTAATTACCCCAACCAGCCCGTGGCCTAGAGCTCCTCCTTGTAGTCAGCCGAGTGCCTGGTGCTCCTGCCCTTCCCCAACATTTTCATAGTCCTTCCCTCTTTAAAGTGAGTCTTAATGCCCAGTATTGTCACATTTGTGAGGAAAAGTTGCTAAAGATTCATTGCATTTCAGAAATGAAGAATCCACCCTGAAAGGGAAGATTGCCTTTGAAATACATCAGGTCTTGGTAATGTTTTAAGTGTAGTGCTTACAGCATTTTTCACTATCAAGGTGACAGTAATTGAAAGATAGATTCCTGCAACTTTGGCATTTCTATTTTGACTGGGAAAAGGTCAACTTCTTCATAGAGTATTTTTTAAACTGGTGGCATGGCAGCGAAATGTCACATCGTCTTTCTGATAGTGTCACCAGTGCTTTGATTAACACAAGTTTAACTTGCAATGCAGAATGAACCACAAATCACTTCAGGAGAAAGTAGTCCAAAGTTCCTGAGATCACCAGAAAGATTTTGCTTGATTTTACTAGTTCAGGGATCTGGTCTAATTGGAACATCAAGAAAAAGATAAAGTGTTGCAATTATTAAGAAACGTACTAGGAAAGGATCACTATAAACTTACTACACCTTATTCTGTTGTGTATCCTGTAACCATCTGCTTTGCCAAGTTGCTTGTCATGAGGTTTTTTGTCTTGACTGTCTTGGGAGTCAGCAGAATGAACGGATAAGTGCATATTTGCAGGTCATCACCAGATCAAAAGGACTTTGAGTTAGTATTCCCTTTGAACTGAAAGGTCCGAGACTTCCTGCTCTTTTACACTGCAGCAGGTCTATTAACGCTTGACTTCTGTACCTCAAACGTTATCAGAATGATAAATTCCTTGACAGCTGCTTGCTCAAATTTTTAACCATCATGTTCCGGTAAGTTGTTGAGAGGTACTTGATGTAGAATGTATAATGAGACTGCCTCTTGCTGCAGGTGAGCAGGATTGTTCTGTTCTTTTCGTTTGTAGAAAATGCGGCAGTCCTGTTGGAATCATTTGCATAGACATGTCTTGAATTGGAGTTAGAGATCCTGAGGTCTGATTTGAGTTGTTCTGAATTTAGATTCGTTCATAGAGCAGAAGCTTGCATCTTCTATTGAGATGATGCTTCTGACTTTCTAGAAGCCATTATCTTGTGTGAGTGTTTAGCTGCAATTTAAGAATATGCATTTGTTTTCAGTAGTAGGGTGAGTGACTTGGAGCATAATCCTGGGAGAGTTTGATGTTTAGCATGTCTAAATGCCTCTGAAAAGAGCCCTATAATGTTAATGTTCACTGCTTTTCCCTTCTGTTACATCTGTACCTGATCTCCTTAGTCTGACCTTCCTTAGACTAAATTGTTCTCTCACCTGTTTTTCCTAAGCAATTTTGAGACTTCAGATCATTTGCCTCTGCATTCTTTCCATTTGATATTTTGCAGCATCATGAGTCGATTCACATTCATCTGTAATCCATGATGATCATGGATTCCTTCCTGCAGGATGCTGCACAGGCGTGTTTCTTACCCTGTGCGTTTGTCCTGCCTGTTATTCTTGCCTTTTCTCTATTGACTGACTGAGGGCAGCAGGAGAAGCAGAAAAAGCCTTGGTGCTGTGCCTCAGTGTTCAGTAATAGTTGAGATGCCTCTGTGCTATCAGTGCTGCTTCGGCCACAATTCTAGCACAGCACCATTTGGGTTTAGGCTGTCAATTGTCCATGTCTTAGGAGAATCCAGAGGGAATAATGGGCAAGACTTTCTGTATCTCCCGTATGCTTCTGCCTGTGACACACTTACCGTGTTAAGCATTGCTAACCTGTTGAATTTAGGGTCTCCAGGTAATGAAAAGACATGAATTTGCTTACTTCAGAGGTGGGATGTTCCCAGACACCCTGCTTATACCACGCAGGATGATGTGACCTCCTGCCTCTTCCTCCTTGTGAACCTCCCTGCTCAGAGGAGGAAGAGGGCTGTTCCCAAAATAGCAGTGGCTGAACAAGAGAGTGGCTTTGATTTGTGATCCTCCAAAGCAAAGAAATACTAGGCAGGGTGTCCTTTGCGTTCAGCATATACGTGCTTGCCAAAGAATTGCTTTCAAGGCTGAACTTTTAGCTGAGGATTTATCCGCAGCGCTGTCATACAGATGTGTTGAAGTTTAAAAATAGGTAATGCCAGTGTTATCTCAGCACAGGGAAAATAGCTGAATTCACAGGGTATTTGGCAAATGGTTTGCCACATGATGTTTCCCATATCTGTATAAACACAGCTGACAACAACTAAGAACTAGTTTTAGAGGGCAAGCCACTGCTGGTCCAGTAAACACAGCTGTTGGAACACATGGCTTGGCTTTAATTAAAGAGTTCCTGAATACAGGGACTGGGAGAGGGCAGCCTATGAGAGTTGGTCACGCAGGTAAGAGTATTTTCTAGAGGTTTTTTTCCTTCCATCAGGGACTCTCCCCTGCTGTGGAGATAATGTTCTGACACAAGCAGTGTCAGTACCAGCATGGGTTGTCTCTGCTCTAGCTGCACACTGTGACTCAAGACCATTAAACCAGGGAGGAAGATGTTAGTCATAGCAGGGCTTTTTGTGATTTTATTCCCCAAGGCTTCAAAGGGTAACAGGAGAACTGGAATTTCAAAACCACTCAATGCCCAGCTAAGCACGAAGTCACACCATCAAATTTTCAAGTCAATTAACACAGTAGGAAGGCATTGTGCAGTACTGAAAGTGTCTTTTGTTTAAACACCTCAGTGAAAACTGGGCTCTGAAACTGAGCCTAAACTTTTACTGTGCCCTTGTTTACTGCCTCTCTGCAAGTTACACTTCATACTTAACACAAATGTTTTGACATTTCACTAATGTCATATTGAGTAATGTCTACCTAAAGCAGCTAGTTGACCCATTTTCCAGGTGACAGCACTTTCAGAGAGTGACTCCAAGCACAGCTAGAGTGGCCAGGCTCTGGTAACATACCGGGGAGGAGGAGGAAGGACGTTATGAGTCAGCTCACTGACCACAGTCTGTGCAGCTTTGTCACACTGTCTTAACCAGAGACATTACAAACAACAAATACTCAGAGTATTTCCCTACAGACAAAAAATTTACTACTGATGAAATTCAAAGAAAACAAAACTGACAAAAAATACTAACTTGTTTCCAAACTCAGGAAAACTTGTTCCAGGGCCCAATTTCTAGGATGGAACCAGTACCTCAGAAGTTGTATGGAGTGACATGGAAATGAGCATCTTGGCAAAGCCCAGTGAAGTCATTTGACTTACATTGTTTTCACTGGTCTTTGATTCACACTTTTAAAATTTTGAGAAACAAAGGTCGCTTCTGTCTGTTGCTTCCACTGGCCAGTTGGCTGATCCTTGGATCTGATCCTCATTTGTAAGAACTAATATCTGTCTCTTGCTGAACTCAGCAGAGCCTGCAGATGGTCTAAGTCTGTATTTGCATTTGAACAACTATATCAAAGCATGACACTTTCTTCTGAGACTGGTTTTGCAGGGAATTTTTGTTAAGATGTGGTTTTGTTTTTTTGGTGGGTGTTTTGTTGTTTGTTGTGGGGTTTGTTTTTTTTGTTGTTTTTTTTTTTTTTTGGTCACAGGGATGATTCAATGATGCCATTGAATTTGCCCAAGAGAATCAGTAGCTCTTTCCATTAATCGCCCTCTGTGTTTTGTGTCCTTGCATCCATTAAATTCTTCATTCTTCTTTTTCCAGCATTGGAATAATCTCTGAAACACTGCCTGTCCTTAGGTGAAACTGAGTAAGGAATAGTTCCTGCAGCTTTGTTTTCTTTTCTCTGTCTTGTTTTCTAGAAAGCTCAAAGGCAGAGAAGATACATTAATGCATATTGCAAGCCAGAGATGCCTCCTCCAACCATAGCAGGAGTTAAAAACATAAGGCAGAGCAATAAATCCTGCACTTGGAGCAGTTAGGAAGTACAGGCACACCCATACCAATTTTGTTTCAAAAATTGAAAATCTTAGCAGAGTCATCAGGCTTATACCTACTAACTTGATCATTATGTCCTTTTTATTATTGGAAAAAGGATCTACAATGTAGGTATTATCATCACATATTGCTATTATGAGATTTGGATGGTCACTGTGGGATAATAATTCACACCTTGCTGGGACTTGAAGCTGAAGTCTGATACGTGAGTTTCTTCTGTGAGGTTTAGAGACTGATAGGACATTGAGCTCGTGTGTTTGCTGAGTGGGGTGTGAAGCAGTGCTGTGGGATGCCTTGAGTGAGCTACTTCCCCACTGCAAGCCCTTTGTTTGCAGACATGATTCTAATTATCCTTTTTTTTTGTAATAGCCTATCCCTGAGACAATTAGTGCCATTGACTGTAACCTTAGACTCAATTATTTTAGAGAATTCATTAGCATGTTAATTCTAAACTGCTATATATCATTCAACTTTTACTTTCACAACAGTATGGACTTCAGTTTTAGTACTTGCTAGTGGCTGGGGCAGCTGAAAGAGGATGGACAGGAGAATTACATCATTTTCAGAAAGACAGTAAGGAGGAATGTTTGCCATGAATTTGTGTTGAAGGCTGAAGGAGAACAAAACCAAGGTTTATTTCAGCAGGACTGCTGACTCCGGGAAAAGTAGAAAATGCGCCCACTTGTTGTGTAAAGGCATTGGCTCAAGGTCAGCGATGTAAAACAGAACAGTGATAAATGAGGACCGGAATTAACTCTTAAAGCCAGCCTCTTACACCTTTATTTAAGCTGAATCTCTTATTGCTTGGCAGTGGACCTCAGTGATAAGTCTGAGAAAGCAAAGTGCACTCCATTGCAAGGTCTTTTAGAAGCCTCTTGGTCATGTGCTTGGCACATAAGGAAACTTACAAAACTTCTTTCTGATCTTTCCGATTTGATTTTCTGATCGTGTTTTTTTAGCTGCTTGAACATGTGTGCCTAGAGCATCTCATGCAGCTTTCTGGAAAAACTGAGAAGTTCCTTTTCCATGTTTGGTGTCATTGTTGCTCACTTTTCTGCTGTGGACTCTGACACCAGAGTGAGGAGAACTTAAAGTGCTGTCCTTTAGTTTGACATTGTCTTTTTTTGAAGGTTCAAAGGGGGAGAAGACTTTGAATATTACCTCCGCAAACAGCGGGCAGATGATAAGGCAGCCCAGAGTCAAGGAACACTCCCCAGTTCTGGAGAGGATCATTTGGGGTTAATTTTGAGGGTAAGTTTTTGTGTCACTTGAAGAGGTACTGAAGAGGTTCATAGTAATTGCTCCTGCTGGTATCAACAATGGCTCCCAACAAAACATGGACAAGCTCCAGCAGAGATGGGGCATCAGCAGTTACTTCTAGGAGTGCTTTGGCTTTTAACTCTTTTTTCTGGCATAAATGAAGAACATAAAGGAACACAGTTTAAGCAGAATGTGGCTTTTACCAGATGTGTGAATGCTATAGTAGCAATTCTTTTCTGTAGACACTTGCTCCAGTTTTCACCTTGCTTGTTTGTTTGTTTTGGTTTGTTTTGTTTTGTGAAGAAGTAGGGTATTTGGCTTCACCCACTGGTTTCAGTCACTGTGGGAAGTGACTGAAATTTACTCCTTTTACTGGAGTAAATTCCCACACTCACCCACCACCTGGTCTGGCTGGTTTTTAGTTCTTCTGCTTCTCTCAGGAACAGAGCATTAATATGTTGTCAGGTTCATGCCTTCAGAAGATAATGCAAGTGCAGTCAATGATTTTGTAAGATAAGCAGTGGTGCTCTTTCTTTCATTTTGCTGCAGCTTCCAAATACGTATTTATAGCACTGTTTCCGACATAGTCCTCATTGTTAACAGGGTTGGACTTCTCTAGCAACAGGAACTTTTAAATGGAAATAGAATTAAAAATCTTTGAGAAGATGGAATGTATTTTATTTACTATGAAATGAGGGGGGAAAATGTCTGGATTTATGCTGAGCAACTGCTATGCAACTCTTGTAATAGATGTTTTAAAATACTACATCCAAGGGGAGCTATGAGATGTCAGGATTTACAGGGGAAACAGTGATCTGAGGAGTGCAGCAGCCAAGAGCTGCTGCTTGTTGGCTGCATGGTGGCTGGCAGAGCTGCTTGAGGTGGATCCCAAACCTGCAGAATCTCAGCGTGTCAAGGGGAGACATTCCCATCCCAAGGCTCTGCAGCCCTCCACCTGATTTCAAAGCCTAATAAATTCAGTGGGACTATGCACATTAAATTTAAATTAATGGCTGTCTTGGGTTTTTTTCATCCCTTGTAATCAGAGTTAATTCTTTCAAGACAAGATTTTTTGGTGCTGCAGAAGGGCACAGTGCTATTTTGCAATATAAATGGTTTTAATTTCCATGTTGATTCTCATGTGAATTTCAGGCGCTTAATTATAGCCTAAAGGTTTTTAAAGTCATTGATCTACAAATTCTTGATTAACACAAATATAATCCTGAATAATATGTAAAAAAATTTCTTTGGAGGGGTTGCCTTATCTGAGAGTCTTGTGGAAAATTTTGCAAGGGAAGTTGTGGAGACTTGGCTCTGTCTCTTTGTCCCAGTCCCACGCAGGGAGTGGGTGCCAGTGGGGCCAGCTGTCCCCAAGGGCCTCCTGGCCCTTTGCTTTGGCTACAGGGCCATCGGAACTGCAATGATACAATGAATAAATCCGAAGCCAAAAACAATTTTAAAAGGAGTCAAACTGCAAATAACAAGCGACACTGTAATAAAAACCAGCGTGAATTGTGAGATGTCTCACTCTGCTCCCCACAAGGAAACTGTATAACAATATTACATGGGTCCTCTTAATTCTGTTTTGTTGAAGAGCTGTGGCATCATGATCAATCAGTCAGGAGCTAAATGAGTTTCCATTTCTGATTAAGTCTGCCACAGGGAAGCGTTGCTGACTGTCTGTGTGGTAGAGGAAGTATTGTTCAGGGTTTAAATTTTTTCATAAAGTTTCAGTAGTTATTAAAATACATTCTAATTAGCTGTGGTTAAAAAAAAAATCTGTGAAAATTATGGATTCAGTAAATTTTTTCTCCTGAAAAGTTTGGTTCATGGAAATATCCCTCTTCACTTGCCTTTTTTTTTACTCCTTAGGAGAAGCTTAGTCCTGCTGGGGGTGTTTTGAATGCATGCAGTTTGCTGGGGTAACTGAGCTCTGAGGTATTTAATCCTTCTCATTGTAAAATCAAACAACAAAAATCCTCAAAGCTAAGTCCTAAACCTAACAGGTCGGTGCTACAATTTTGAGTTTTGTTTTGGAGGCAGAAGGATCTCTATGGAAAGAACAATTTTGGAAAATTAAATGAATGTCTGGATTACAGTGACAGCAAATTACAGCCTCATTTATGGTTTTGAAGAATTGTTGGATGAATGCTTTATGACAGGATCATGTGTTTTCCTTTCAATGGAGTTAATGTACCTTGGGGCCGTTTATTTACGTAGCTTACCTTGCTGTAAATACTGCAGGGAGAAAACAAAGTTCAGCACCAGAGCCTTGGCAATCAATCAATCATTTTCTCACCATGCTGAAGTGAGGTTGCACTGTGTGGCTGTGCAAGTCAAGGCTCTGTTGAACTCAGTAGCCAACAGATCTTCTATCTGCTGAAAGACATTAACCCAGTTGTTGAAATTGTCATTCTTGCTAATCCTCACTGCCTTTTCCCAGAAGTTATACACAGAGCCAGAGCAGCTGAGCAATTTGCATTTTCTTCTGTCTTATTCTTTTGCTCTTTTCCTAATTTTCCCCCCATTTTTTTTTTCTTTTTCTAACAAGACTGCAAGTACTTCTCTGGGCACATTTATCAAGTATGTCTTTTACTAAGATTTGTCTGTCAGCTTGCCAGACAACCCAGTTGGAGACACAGAAGCAATTTAAGGATGAATATTTTAGTCTAAGAATAGCATCAAGGAAAGAATGTTCGTGGTTTCTGCTGTCCTGAAAAAATCCCATTCCCTGGAGCTGTTCTTTTCACATAAGTGTTCAGAGTAAGGCAGAACTGCAGCCCAGGACCTGTGGTCAGAGGTTTGGATAGATAACCTCAGAACCGATAGCTGATAAGGTACTCCAGACAGACAGCTGAAGCATTTAATTTACCAAATTTTCTGCTGCCTTTTGGCAGCCTGGCCTTCTGGCTGATGATTACAGCTATGGAGAGTTTTCTGATGGGACATTTTTCTTTTGGGAATTGCTATTTCATTAACAGTGAAAATGGGGTGTATTGATATCAAGGGAATAGTCAGTTGAAATGGGGTCATATTTTTACCATGAATCTGCAGGGGAGGTATACCAATGCTAACACTGACTTCAGGTTTTCCAAGTCTTGCTGAAGGAAATGGGAGTTAAATGGCAAAGGATGAGGAGATAATATGTAAGTTTGCATTCCAGCCATAACCCTGAAGAAGTTACAGTTGTCAGAATTCATCATTGTAATTCTAACATAATTATTATAAAGGCAATCTCTTTAGTGCCCCAGGACATTTGTCCTGATGGGCAGTGAAGTGGCCCTATGGACACACTAGAGACAGCATTTTTGTGCCACTCTATTTCAGATGTTGTTTTACAAAATCAAGAAGCCTGTCATTCAAAGCCATGCTTCTGGGAAGGTACTAAGGGTATAATTTCTACAAATTGAACTGCCGCCTTTGTACCCATTAATGGGAAAAACAATCTCTCTTTGTGTGTTCTGAAGGCCCAGTTGATCATCTTGAATGGATGCATGCCCCTGCCTTGGCTCCACGTGTGAAGCTGTGATCACAATGATACATTTCCTAGCAGGTTTTTATGAACACAGTGTGATCAGTTTTCAGACAGCACATGATAACATTTTTAATTATAGCCAAAAAATGAAGTGCATAAGATGATATTGGAGAAAGCCTCACACAGGAGATACAGGAAAACTTAGAGCTATGATCTGTATTTAGTTGAAGTATTATTGGTACCATTGATTTTCAATTAATATTCAGTATTAACCATTACCATAAAGAAGACAGCAACATAGTGCAGGAGATTTGTGGAGTTTTTTACAAGTCATTGATTTTTTTTTCTTGCTATGCAGCTGTTTGCATTAATAAGGCACACATGGAAATATTCCATAAGAATTTGTCTCTCCCCAGTTCAAGGAGACAGTGAGTGAGAATCTGTTTTCTCTGGGGGCGTCCCCTGCAGTACCTGGCTATTTGTCTCCTTTTCATAAGGGTGGAACAGCTGGGCTCTAGACAGGTTTTTACAGTAATTTCTCTCTGTTGATCTCATGGCTAGAACTGTAAAATATTTTTGATTGGGAAAAGATCTTGCTTTATGCTGATTACTAACAGAAACCATGCAAATGGACATGGATGCAGAAATAAATTGTCTAAGTTTTGTGTCTTTCACTGCAAAATGCACTTGCCTTGTTTCATCTCTGTCACACCATGGATGCATCTTTTGAGCTGATGTCTTGATTAGTTGCTTAATTACACAAATGAATCTTTTTGGCTTTGGATGTTTTTTTGGCTTGTCCATCCTACTGTTTCTACAACTGGCAGATGTAAGCTGTGTAATGGGGATACTCAGTGTAGCATTTCTATCCAGCCAAGTCATAGCATTAGATTTGCCTTAATGCAAAAGATCCAGACTAAATCCATCTTCTGTTTTCTGGCTGTCTAGTATTAGAGACAGTCCCCAGAGTGGTGTGAGACTTGCACAGCATCCAGGTGACACGAGACTAGATATTAAGTACTACTCCTTGATTTCATGCTAGGGCTGCACACCCAGGTGACTGCTTCTCATGCCTAACATAAGAAGTGAGCAGCTCAGCAGCCAAAATTCACAGCTAAATAACCAGATATAGATGAATACCCAGTGGAGCCAAAGTCCACCATTAGTGTTAAGAAACTGCTTTCAGGACCATGCTGTAATTCACTGGAATGGATTAGTGCCTGCTTCACAGTAACTCTGTGCTGCGCTGCTGTGAAGAGAATTTATGAGGTGACACAATATTGGCAGAAAAGTTTACCTATTTTCTCTATGAAAATAACATGGGAAGGCTTAGACTGTACTTGCTTCTTTTAATAGATGCCCAGCATGGAATAGTGCATGGAAATGTTTTTGTGCACTAACTTCTAAAGAGCAGATCAAACTTTTAAGCTGTCACCAGTAATGGACTGGGAATGATCTGTGTGGCCTGTGCCACAAGCTGGCAGCTGATGGCTGTGTTCCTGGGCTTCTTCCCCAGTGGTACTCCCAAACGTGTTAAAAAAAAGGAGAAATATTACAGGAGAGACTAATTCACCATCATCTCATTTCCTTTTGGAAACGTGGCACTTCATTGGGCTCTGAAGCCTTTTGCCTTATTCTACTGACCTTTGGATACATTTTGCAAGATTCTCCCTCTCTGAAATTCAGAGCCCAGGTGTGAGGAGTGCAGCAGTTGTGTGCAGTGCCAGTGCTGTGTGTGTGGGCAGGGGCTGGCCTTTACTGGAGTCAGGAAAGCCAGATGTTGACTCTGCTTTCCCAACGCCAGTCTCCCAGGGAAGCTTGCCAGGAAAGAGCTGTGTCTTCAGAATTAAGCAGGTGTGCATTACTGAGCTGGCACTTTAGGGTCCTCTCCATTATATGAGGCTGTGAATGCATTTTAAGAGATTGCCTATTAATGTTGCAAGAGATTATCTATATCTTACCACATTACTGTAGCATTTACTGTTCCTAAAATGCTGGCAATAATTTCCTAATTTTTATTAACTAAAGAAATACAGGAAGTGTTTTGACAGGCCATGTGAGTGTTGCTGCTGTGCACTGCATTCATTGCCCTTGGCATGCTCTCATCCTCCACACAGAGGCATGTGCTGGGCTCACAGCACTGACCTCACAGCGCTTCTATTAACCTGAAATAACCAATTCTGCTAGAAGCTTAAAAAGCTCTTTTAGGCTGGGCTGTAATTTGGGAAGTATTCAAGCATTTTTCTTAGGGAGTGATAAAGTTGAGGCAGAAGTACAGTGTGCTTTGTCATGTTTAAATTTAGCACAGAACAATTACTGAGAGAAAGAAATGGTATATTATCACCATATTGTCAGCCCCATTCACTCTGATTCGCATTGTCCATGTGCAGCAGGACCTCGGGCTCTGAGTAAAGGCACTGTGGCTTTCCGGCTGCCCCTGACGGCTGGGGCGGAGGCAGAGCCTGTTGTCTTGGGGCGGGGACGTTCAGCCTCCCTGGACCTGGGGCTGCTCTGTCTTGGCGGGGCTCTGCTGGCGGCTGGGGAGCTCTGGGGGGTGCTGAAGCCCCTCTGCACTGCCTGTCCTTGCCTCTTGTAGGAAGCACTGCCAAGCTCAAGCCATGTGCCTCAATAGCTGGACACTGTGCCGGGAGGTTAGAAACAACCTCCAGGAGCAGGTAAAAGCTGAGGATGTTGGAAAAGGCAGCATTGTGCTGTTTGAGGACACCTCTGTGAATGCTTTTTATTTTTCCCCATCTGTGGATGGAAAAAGACTCTTTATGAAAAGATGGTTCTGCTTTATTTATAGCTCACAATAATTTAATAACTACCTTTGCAGCTCATTGAGAGCAAAAAGCTTTCTCAGGCACTGCCTGTCACAATGTGTGCCCAGCACCAAGCACTGACTGATCCATCAGGGTGCCTGAGCCCTTGCTCTCTGTGGGAAGTAATGCCTGGGAGTGTGTCTTTTCTCACCTGAAGTTGCACATGTGTCAAAGTGAGCCCTCTCAGCAGACACACCACAGTGCCAACAGGAACAGGGATGGTGCTGAGGGGACCCTTTCCTTGCTGGCTTATCTCTGGATCACTGGCATGTTGGTGTGGTGAAGCAACTGGGATTGGCTCTCTGCACAAGTTATTCTCAGGTATGCAAACCCTCTGCTTGACAAAAGCAGTGCAGCTCATTGCAAAAATCATTGTAATGAAGAAAGTTTGAAGTATTTTTAAACTTGAAGATGACCACATTATTAGGCTGTTGTGTTACTAGAGTAGGCATGGAGGTGGAGGCTCAAAGTCTCCAGCCATCACTCCCGTTGAGCAGCAGTGTGATGCCAGCTCTCTCTCGGTGAATCTGTCATCAGCCTCAGGTGCTGGGATGTGCTGGGATGTGTTGGCTGAAAAATATCTTGTCTGTGGATGGAACATAGCAGTGGGAAGTGTGGTGCTTGATGCTGTGAATTAGTGTTTGTACCTTTCCCAATTCTATTTGATTTCTTTATGCTGTTTGGAAGTTCTGTGCTGTGATGACAGCATTGTTCTTTACCTTATAATGATGGTCGTATCTCCTCTTCCCTCAGCTCTAACACGTGCAGTGCCTGTCCTCAAATAGAGCTGGCATCTTCCAGCTGATGTGTATTTGTGTCAGTCAGGAGGGTGAGGAGCTCAGCTCATGTGTATGGTCCATTACTCACCCCTGCATTGTAGGAAGGAAAGTCACTTCCTTCTGTGCTTTTCTCTGGGCAATTGTAATTCCACAGTTCAATAGCTTTGAATTTATTCAACCTAGCTGGATATTATCAGTTTATTTTTATATATGTGGAGAGAGCCAAGGAGAGAAAGGAAGGAGGAAGAACCCTCTCGTTTCTGTAGGGTTTACAATGGGATTTACACTGAAGCATGAAATTCTTCATATAAATATTTCAGGACTCTTATCTCTGCAGAGATTAATCTTGGAAATATTCCCAAGGGAAACAAGGGCAACTTGTTCTCAGCTCTTCCTCACTTTCCCTTGCTGACTGCCTCTCTGGAGGCTTTTGCCCCCAGGCATAGGTGGGCTGAGCATGGACCAGAGCCAAACCCTGGTCACAGCAGCTGAGTGCTGCCCACAGGAGTTGAATGCTGCTGGCTGGGCAGGAGTGATGGTGGGTTACTGTGCAGAGGGTCCCAGTCTGTGGCTCAGCTCATGCCAGTAGAGATTGTGGTGTTGGGCTCCTGAGGTGTGACTGTGGCAGCACTGATGTTTGAATGGTCATGTTAGCTCCAGGACATGAAATACACTGCTGGAATTCCCAGTTTTTAAGAGGGCCTCGGAAAGCACCTTTGCATGGAAATTCCACATCAGGGTTGTTGATGGGTTCTGATTTATTCATGAGTTGAATAATATTGTCTGGGTTGTGCAATCCACACAGTCACGCTTCCAAGAATTCATGGTTCATGGTTGTCTTCTTTCATGCTTTATAACAGAAGAAAAATGAGCCATGTGATGGGGAAATCAGAAATAATATTAAAAATTTTTCAAGGATTTAGTGAGCATTCAGAGCTTCAAGCCCTTTGTACCCTCACTGTATAATTACCAATCTAGAGCAAAGAAATTTGGCAGTCATGTGCTTCATTCTTTTGGTGTTTTCCATAAGAGTTCTATTGGCAAACAAAAGAAAAAAACCCCTAAGACTAAAAGGATAAACAGAGTGAAAACAAATTTAGCGTAACTATAGCATGAGGATCTGACACAGGGGTTTTTATGCAGGATTTCAACTTACTGAGCAGCTTGGTAGGAAATGATTGCTCACAGGGGTGCACTGAGTGCATTTACATGTCTGGGGGTCCCAACTATGGCATCAGATGTGATTAATGTACTGTTTTGCTTGATTTCACACACCTCAGCCCCATGAACATGCCAGAGATTAACATAAAGGTCAATGCGGAGTTGTGCCTGTAGTGATCCTGGTGCATGAATGACTTGGAAATGTCATTTATTTGGTGTGGCTGGAAAAATGCTGCAGCAGGTACAGGCACCAGGAAAAGGTGTAGATGGAAATCTGGGGTGAGCTCAAATCTATTGTACTGTTGTTTGACCTCAGGACTTCAGAGTCTAATCTAGTATATGTTATTTCCTGTTGTAGCAAGATATTTGTCCCCATTCTTGAAAGTTTTCCCTTTCTTTTCTCTGCTACTGACAGTGATTATTGTTCACTGATCCTGAATAGCTGATTTGCATCCAAAGAAGCAGGCTTGCTGCAAAGTGCCGTGATCACAGCTCTGCAATGTCTGTTACAGACCATGTGCATGCATTTGCAGCACTGAAGAAGCCATAAAAACACTTGTCACAGTAGATGATCCCTTGGAGGAGGTGATGGGCAAGAGGAATTCAGGCTGGAGCAGACCAGACAGTGAACCACATCCCACTGAGACTGAAGGCAGCTGTGAGGCATCTCATTTTTTCAAGTCTGCCTCCCAGACAGCCTAAGCAGCCAGAACAGATGGAAACTCACCACAAGGCACCCCTGAAATTTGTTTGTGAGGTAAAAAAAAGCACCTTGTGGGTTCTCAACCTGAAGCTGGCTCTGCTGCAGGTAGAGCAGGTGCATCCTGGGCAGCGATGTGGTGCTGAAGGCAGAAGAATCAGTACATGTGCATTTGAGCAACTTTGACTTGCTCCAGGAGGGCAGATGGCTTCTGTTTGCATTCATAATGAATAACAGAGGGCAAAGTTTGTCAAAAGTGAAGGTGTGTTTAGTTGGTGTTACTCCTAGGAGAAGCTCCTCTGTCCCTTGTGCAAGCTGTTCATCTCCTGGGTGATTTGACCCTTGGTAGACTATGGAGCCGAGCAGTGTCAGTGTGTGTAGGGCATAAGGAGATGCCAGGGCAGTGCTATTAGTGAAATGCTGATCATCAGTCATGGCATTTCCAGGGGAGAAGCACTCCTCTGGCTACATTTGTCATTTTTTGTGGGCAACATAGGAAGCAAGTATTGAATAAATATGTTGTTATTTCTAAACACCAGCTGCTTAGAGAGGTAAACATGACTATGCAGATAGTGAGGATTAGCACAGTTTAAGGTCATGCTTTGAAAACAGATGTTTGGAGAAATTGAGAGCTACTGAAGGCAGAAGTTTACACGGCCTCTTTTCCTTGTTCTTCAGGAAACCACACTCTTAATTATTAAATCTGTAAAACACCTTTACCACTGGCCCACTTTACTCCTCCATTTGTAACAGTCTGTCTTCGTTTTTAGGTCGCACACAGCAGAGCAAACTCCTTTTAAACAGCTGTTTTTGCAAAACATGAATATCACATAAGAGCAAAATTGATTGCTGAAATGAAGGGTGGTAGCTGCAATATTTTATATTTATACACTGCTTCCAAGAGATCTGGAGATGAAGTCACAAAATCCAAAAAACATGTGCAGTTTACTGAAAGATGGATCATCTTGCAGTGTTTGCGACACTATTATTTATTTATGATGTTTTTCATCCATTACATTGAGCATTTGCTTATTGAAAGCTGTCTGGAGAGTGGAGCCACTCGTTCAATGACATACCTGTTAGGTGGAGCAATCCCCCATGTACCCAGCACTGAACAAAGCAATGACAGTTTTCTAACTTAAACTGGTTGGAGACTCTTTCTCCTGGTTTTCAGTGATACCCTAACCATGCTATTCAAAATAGTTGTCTCCTGGGAGCCTTAAATAATTCTGTTTAAAACACAGCATTATCATAATCCCAGCTTGCTCTCTTTTCCTCAATGTCATTTCATTAAAAAGAGCCTGAAGAGACTGAAAATCTGACATAAAATTTCAGATGATCTCCAGGTCTGCTGCCACATAGAAATATGAGAGTAGATATGGAGAGAACACCTGAGCTCCACAAGGAAAAGGCGTGTTTCAGCCATCCTTTGGGGGCTGACCTGTCTTCTTCAAGCTAAAGCTACCAATTCTTTTTCCCCTGTAGATTAATACCACTTTTCTTGTTGCTATGCTGGGCACATGCATTCTAGGCAATGGGAAATATGGGCTCTGTTCCTTGCTGCTTACAGGAAAGAGAATATTTCTTTCCCATTCAGTAGCTGGACCACAGACCCTGAGCATTGTGTATTCCAGAGGAAAGGGAGCACTAAAGGACCTCTGGCCTGTGTACACCTTTGAATTATTAAATTAAATCCCTCAACGCACACGTGTGCTGTGAAGAAGGGTGACAATTTCCAGATGTGTGGAGCTGAGGTCAAATGGTTGTCCTCTGTGCCACTGGGTGCTATGAGGGAAGCATGGGCACCCCAAGGCAGCCTGCAACCACTGCCAGCTCTGCAAACAGGGAGATTAAGTGGAATTGCTTAAAGCTCATTTTGCATTTCAATTTTGTTTTAATTTGACTAGTTACTGAATATTGACTACTTTATGCATTCCTCATTTAATGAGGTAACAGTGTGGGGTAAATAATACATGATGGAGTACATCTTCATAGTATTAAATTTTTCTGTTTCACAACAGTTTTAATACATCTGTGTAGAAGACAAATAAATCCATAGTTTATTCCTGATCACAGTGATTTTTGTACTTCTGCCTAACAGAAAGGTCCCTGAAGCAAGCAGCAGACTGGTGAAAACCAGCTGAGAAGAAGGTGCACCCCAGCAGTATGGAGGATGGCTTGAAGTTTGATCTTTTGGATTTGCATTAGTTGGGTAAGTGTAAGTTTCAAAATCAAGCTTTTATTTTTTGACCCTGCTTAAGAAACGTGGAAAGCTGAAATACTGCTCAGTCTGGAGACAAAGGTTTTGTCTGCTCATATGTTAAAATGAAGAGAAATGCTATGAGCTTTGTGTAACTTTGAACAGAAGCTACCTGAAATTGATCATTGGTTACTGAAGTGAGGGCACAGCCTGGGAAGAACAAAGGACATGACTTGTTGGGGACAATTTGACTTGCTCAGGACGGGCGTCTGGGTTTGGGAAATGCTGCTGTCACACACCAAGATGCAGGAACAGACTTCCTCTTTGATTAACACTCAGTCGTTAGATCTGTATGTTGTATCCTAGTCTAAGCTCTTTGGAAAGCACTGCATGACAAATAATCTTATACATCAGCTTGTCGAGAGGACTTCTAAGTAATTTTAAGAGTTATTCATTTGGAAAGTCAGATGTTTCTTCCCCTGGGGCATATCAGCAGACAGCACAGCTTGTTATTAACTGTGATACAATGCTGGTACTAGAGGTAAACACACAAGCCAGGCAGACTGTGGCACACAGGACAGGCACCTCCTGGCACTGTGGTGACAGGTGCCCTGTGCTGGGGCCTGCTTGCCTCACTGTCCAACTGGGCTTAATCACAGCCCCATCAACCACAAGTAGTGAGCAAGAGAAAAGAAGAAGGAATAAAAAGAGATTAATGACTATACAGGAAAATTGAGACATGGATAGGAGGAGTATATAATTCCACTCTGAACAG
The DNA here is from genome assembly GCA_013399915.1 of Illadopsis cleaveri. Classification (NCBI taxonomy): domain Eukaryota; kingdom Metazoa; phylum Chordata; class Aves; order Passeriformes; family Timaliidae; genus Illadopsis; species Illadopsis cleaveri. Next base: position 59,500 of record VXBB01002349.1, read on the forward strand.
ATGGTGTGTTGTTTGTGTTTAAAGACCACAACAAGATAGATTTCTTATTGGCAAATATCATTCCTGTTGTCATGTTTTGGAAAGAACTTCATGCATTTTCAAATTTTTGCTGATAAATTGAAGACATTCATTAAAGTTTGGAATGAAATGAGAAATGGATGTTTCTTTCACAAGTCTACAAACTCTGCTTGGGAAATGGCCTGGCCCTTGCTTAGTACGAGGCTGCAGGATGCTGTTACTGCAGTCTGTTGCAGTGGAGCAGGAAGTTTTGTGCAATGATCAAGCACTTCCAGTGAGACATGGGAACACAGAGGAACATTTGAAATACTGAGACCTTAGCTCACCCTGAGGCTGGGATCCTTTCTTTCCAACTTGCTTCTGGAAAAGCTCTTTAACCCATGTTGCAAGCCAGATCCCTGTGTCCCCTGGTGATGCCATGGCAGCAGTGGGAGCGTTGATTTTGGCTGACAGCTTGTGAGATGAGAATGACCATGTTTTAGTATGTAATTTCTCATGGCAGTAGTAATGATACTGGATTTGTTTCTATGCTTTGATAAGCAATTAGGATTAGACAGCTGGTGGAAAATATATTTCTCCTTTTTCCCTGTGAAACTGGATGCTTCTTTTAATCAGGTAATCTGTAATAGCAAACTGGAACCCCTCCTGTGCTGATTGGAATGGCCAAAGGATTGGACATGGTTCCTCAGAATTCAATGAAGTTCCTCACCCAGGAACAAGTAGTTTCTCTTGTGGTGATCCATAGGAATGCATAGGCTCCTCCAGTTTTAGATGGCCGTTGCAGTTGTCTGTGAATCACCTCAAGAGACACTAATTCTGCCTGTACTGGTTTTCAGTGATGTAAAGACTTCATAGCACTCCAAAGGAGCATAAAGACAGGATTAAATGCCACTTACATCCATTATTACCCACAGGATAAATCAGAGTTCTGTCCATAAGGTCAAGTTAAGCTAGTAGATGTTTTGCCCAGTAATTTTTTTAAGGAAGGCAGATATCCATATTTCTCCAGATATGTGGAATTTCCAGTCATCTGAAGTGCCCTGTGGCACAGACTGCTGGCAGCGACCACAGTTGGTAGGCACTGCAGGTCACACAATGAAATATCAAGTAGAAACCTTGAATTAAGACAAAGATTCTTCAGCATCTTGAATGTGTTGTTGTATGAAGCCAATAGGATTATTTCAGACTCACCATCAAACTCTTAAAATGCAATTTTCTGTGTAAGAAGGTAACTGAAAATCTTAGTGATGGATGGCTTCATAACAATCCAGATGAGCCATTTTGCCCTGCAGAAGCCAAATGCAGCCGGTGGAAAATATTTTTCCACTTTCATTGTGCTATTTATCATTATAACAACACCCTGCATCAAGAGTTAATTAAGACTTGTATCTGTGCTGTCTGAGCAGGTGATCCAGAGCCAGGCATTTGCTTGCACGTTTTGGGCTGGAGTAGTTTTTGTTATCTGTGGCACTCCATGGAAGGGGAAATCCTCTGAAGACATTCCAGTCTGTTTTCTGTTTGCTGCCTGCTGTTGGCTCAGTTTGTGCCGTGACTGGCTGCTGTTGCAGTGGCAGGGTGGCACAGGCAGCCCTCTCTCTCCCCTGAGCTGGGGTGGTGCAGTCTCTCTGTTGGACACCTCTGTCTCTCTGCCCCATTGTTCCTTCCAGCACAGAGTGGTGGCAATGCCTTTATTGAGTTGCACTGTGTGTCAGCAGGCATTTGAAGACAGAATTATCTGTTGGACATCCTTCGGACTTTTCTGCTCTACTAATTTTGCTGCATCTTCTATTTTGGTCATTTGTCCTACATTTTAGAAAGCAAATTATTGTCCCATATTTAATCTCCATTGGGTTGAACGGGTCTGTGCTGCTGCTCTCTAGTGCTTCCACTGCAGGCATTTTACATTCCTCTGCTCTATTAAGTTGCTAAACCAAGGGTCAGACAATACCTGCACAAGGCTAGAATTCCATTCACATTTACTTATGTTTGGTAATTATTATTTACATCTAGTAAATCTCCTGATTAATTCTGCCAGCACCCAAGATACCTAAGGATGCTGCTATTGCTGTCAGAGACAATGTTAACTTTGGTCCTAACCTCATGAGATCCTGTTCAATAACTGCTTTTCTTTCCTTTCTTTTTAAGTAACGTTCTTTTTCTTTCCTCTGGATCCAGCAGCTGGGGAAGTTTGTCTTGAAGAACATGTCTGACAGTGACAGAAAAGGGGTTAATACAGTATGAACTGTAACTGCCTTGTCACATAGTAACCCTGGGGGAAAAAGCCTTTAATTGTTTACCCTAGGCCTAGGACCTATTTATGCACCACATTTGCATCCTGAATCCTGGACTCTCATTCACTAATTCCTGTGTCTAGTGATAGAGTGTCTGTTTAAACTAACATGCATTTTTTCAAAGGAAATATGATATTTAAAAACTCAAATGATGAAAAATTTACCATGTCCCCTGCTTATCTGTTGCTATATTTATTTCACTGCTTACAGTTGAGCATATCTATTCTTTTATACATTAGTAATGACGTTCTACATAAATTCCCTGTGAAGAAAACAGGAGTATTATATATTTTTTTGTTTCAGTGAGGATCACAAGAATGAGGGGGTTTGAGTGTGGAAAGATGGGAGACTGCTGTGAGCAGCTGGATCATGGCTTGAGGAGGTGCTTGAGCATGTTCAACCATTAATGTCTATATCTGGCAGCATATTAAAATGGCCCCTATTCTTAGTTTACAAAGAGAGGTATATAGCTCCTTCTGGTAACTAGTAAGACGTGTCATTATTCTTCATTTCAGCTAAACATAAAAGGAAGAGTGTGTCTCTTTCCTAGCAACGTTGCTTCTGTGTTGCTGAACTGTCAGAGAATGTGTGGCAATAGGATGGCAAAATTTTGGTCATGAGATGTCTCAGACACTTTTCAGCACTTTTCAGTGCTCGCAGGCACTTTGTGGTATGGAACATCCCTTGGGCCCAAAGGGTTCCCCCCATGGTCATTACCTATCAGGGCTTCAAAAAGTGTTACATACTACTTTAATTGTGTCTCTCTAATAAATAATTACTTCAGTGTGCCTGTAATCCAGTTTGTATTTGATGTGTGACTTCTAATAACCTGCAGAAATTTTTATTCAGTAGGCTTTATTTGTCATGCTTCTAACAGAGATCGTCTCTTTTCATTAAAAACAGGTTTTTCAACTCAGCGACTTAAAAATAAGAAATGAAATAAGGAAAAGAATAGAATCTGTGCTGATGGCTCTGTTCAGTATGGGTGAGCAGAGCACAGAGGGAAGAAACAGCAGCGCCCAATTTCTGATGATGCACAGAACTGCAGTGGCATGACAGAGACAAGGGGACTGGGCAGAGAGGGCAGGAGTTTGTCTTAGTTGGCATAAATGCAGCATAACCACATCCAGTTCTACTTGATGCTGCATGCAGGGGCACAAGCCAGTGCTCGGTCTGTTATTTCTGTGTAACTGGCTTGTGCCAATGGCTTTTGCATGGAGAAGGGAATGCTGTGTAATCACCTCTCATTGTGCATATATTCCTAGTGGAGTAGCTAATCCTTTGGTTTTGACATCGTAATTAGTATGAGAGAAATTATTATGTCCCCAAAGCAAAGGCAATTTCAGAAGACAGGAAAAAAACCCTTGCACAAAAACCTCAGCTAGAAGTGTTAAACTTTGAATGCTGAAATCCAGTTTTTATGCAAATGACCTAATTAAAGAAATAGTAAGATCTGGGGAAACTGGGAGCGCTTTTGTTTTGTATCATATTTTGGGATGAGCTTTAAAGATCATGTAACCAGCTGCCATCTGCTTTTGATTTCTCCATCTTGGGTGTTTAGGTCCAGTTTCTCCCTATGCAAATTAACCTGACATAATTTTTTTCCTTCCAATTGACACTAACTAGCAGTATTTCAGGATATGACCTGCATTTACAGGCTCTGCTGACCTTCTTCTGAGTGTGTATATATTTATTTAAATTATTTGTCTGCTAATATTTGGCAGCTTGGTCAAATGTGTTGTAGGCACATTAACCTTTCGAGGATCTGAGTCCAGTTTTAAGTGATTATTAGATCAACTTTGACAGGATATTTGCAATTATCACAGTTTATTTTACATCTACTGTACCACAGCATTTGAGATTTTTCCTCCAACACTCTGGCATTTCCATGAAATCTCCCATCTTCTCACTCTGGTTTTAGAAATTTCCATCTCAAAGCAGTGCTATTATCAGACTGCCACCTATGTGTGAGCTTAGAGCTTCCCAGCTCTAGCTGCTGCCTTCAAGGTGAACCCAAATCTCTTTGTTTCAGCTCCCAAACCCACTGTCTGACGTGAGGACGGCACATCTGCTGCAGGGTTTGTGTCTGGCAGTGGTGCTGATGTGCCAGGGCTGGGCACCCCAGCAGCACCCCTTGCCTGGCCCACCTGCCTGGCTGGTGCATGCTGCTGAGCACGGTGACTGTTTCCTCTCTTAGGTTAAAAACCATTTCGTCCCATGTACTTTTCTCACTGTGAACCTATTAATACCCTGTAATCAAGCCACCCTTCACCTTCTTTTTAATAAGCTAAACAAATTGAGCTCTTTAATTACTCACTGTAGAGCATTTCCCACAGATCTTAATAATTTGTTAAAGTCCTTTCTGAATTTCCTGAGCCTTTAAAAATATCTGAGTATCATTTGTAAGCCTCAGTCACATTTCATGAACTGTGCCTGGTGTTTAAGGGATGGAAAAATAAGATAGAAAAAGAAATGGAACTCCACACTTGTACATGGATAACATCAGCTAAGACATGTGGATGAATAGCATTGCTTGAAGCAATGTTCATACTATTGCTTCTGGTATCTGAGGAGCAAATAGCCTCCCATTTAATTTATACTGTAATAAAATCTCATATTGATTTTAATAAAATTGAAGACAATAATTTTGAATGAAATCCCTGAGGCAGCTTCTCAATAAGAACTGACTCTTATTTTCTTTGCACGTGTACGTTGCAATTCACGTCTGATAGCAGTGAGCTGGGACATTGTTTTATGAAAAGTTGGGAATAGTTTTAAGTACAGTGAAGAAACCCTTCTTTAGAAGAGAGGTGTTTGAAGACCTCAGCACAGAGCCCAGTCCTGCCCTTGTGTAAGTGCTGTACAGCTCACAGTGATACAGTGCCCTTCCTCCTGTCCCCATCTTCTTCTTCCTTGAGGTGACAAAAGGTGACAAAAGTTCAAGCAGACATTAAGATGCCTTGGACAACTCTGGTGAGTTGGTAGTTGTTGGTATTTACTAAACTGCTGTAGAATTTGCATTTTACAAATCTTTAGTGTTTGCTGCCCACCCTGCACAAACAAATCTCATTGATGTTATTTTTCTGTTCAGCCCTGGCAGTAAGTTTAGCTGTGCAAGAAAATTTGCAGAAATGAGATGTAGAAATGAGATCTGCTGAGGAAAAAGCCAACTGCAATGTAATGAATATTCACCTTGATGTTCGTCTTTGAAATGTGTTGCCCAGAGGAGCTGCTAAGGAGAATTAGGATTTCATTGTTGAATGAATATTCAGTATGGTTTTAGTGCTGCTTCCTTCTACTCCCTGAAACCAGTCTCCAATGAGACATCTCTAATCAGTTTTGTTTCTCAAGTGCTAAAAGCAAGGGGAAAATGCAATGCAACAGGAGAGAGATGCTGCAAAAGAAATGCAGCCCTGAGGCTGCACAATTTGTTGCCGTTGTTGTCATTGAAGCTGGGTCTAGGGGAGATAAGAAGTCATGTTTTGGAAGGCAATGCCTCTTTCTCTGCCCAGGGGCACTGCCTGCAGAGAGGAACCTCCAAGAGAGAAAACCAGAATAATAATAATAATTGTAATCTCCAGTCCCACGCCTGAGTGCTCCATAACCTTCCCACCGCTCGTGGTTGTGGGGCTGGGTGGACACATGGCCCTGATGGAGGTGTGAGCTGGGATGCAGGGAGAGGATTTCACAGTACTGGAGGAACTGCCAGCTCCTTTCCTGGCAGAGAAGATGCACAGGGAATTCCAGGCCACAATGAAAGGTGCTAGGGCTCTACATTCCAGAGCCCATTCCTTCTCCTGGGAGACACAAGGGGCTCCTGTATGTGCAATCAAAGGCAGGTTGTTTTTTTCTGTCCACGGACTTCACTCACAGCATGTTTTCTGAAGCAGGGCTTATTTGGGGTAGATGGAGATTGGTTCTCTCCGCAGGTGATGTGAAAACAAGCACTCCCAGTGATTGGATTGCTCCTTTACAGCAAGTCTCGTGGGCAGAGCTGCTGTCTCTGTGTCGCAATCTGAGCACATCAAGCACTCCAAAATTTATCTTTCAGCTTTGTGACTGGAATGGATACAAATGGAAATGCTGAACATTACATTTGACATCAGAAAAGGCTTCTTTGCTGTGAGGGTGATGAGACCCTGGGATGGGCTGCAGAGAGGGAGGGTGACTTCTGTCCTGGGAGATACCCAAGCCTGGCTGGTGGTGGTCCTGGGCAGCATTCTCTGGGTGATGTCCTTGAGTGGAGGTGAGGGCTTTTTACTGGAAATCACATATATGACAGTCCTTTTCTCCTTCCCACCTCCAAATTTGCCTCAGTCACTTCTGAAAACAATACTGAGAGTTGCCTCAGTTGCAGGGAAGCCCCTTTAAGTCAAGTGTATTCCTGGCTTTGGAAGATACACCTTCCCAAGCAAACAATGAGATCAGCTGTGCTGAGCCTGAGAGTTCTCAGATGCTCCAATTAGGCTGATCTGGCTGCACACTTACCAGCAGGGTGTTTCTATAGCAGTTGGTGACTGATGCAGTCAAGCTGTTCCTACAGCAGGGTGTATCCTCCTAATGGTTCCCAAGACTGGGACATCTCAGGCTAATAATGGGAACTCTGCCGGGGCTCCCAGGCTCAGCTCTGCTGGGTACTCCACCTGTCCCATGTGCTTTGTGTCTCTCACTCCTTCACGTAGCTGCAAGACCACTGAACTGATTTAACCCTGATGGAGCTGCCTCTCTGCTACCTGCAGAGTGAGTCCTGCCTGGAAGGAGGCCACAGAGACCCTCAGGAAGAGATCAGTGCTGCCTGGGAAGACACCTCTATTAGCAGCAGCATCAGGGAGGAGAATTTCTTCTGGCCCAAACAGCCTGTAACCTCTGCAAGCAGCAGGCTTATTTGGGGTGAAACGTCTCTGAATTTGGGTAGCTCAGAAGCCTTGAAGATTTTGCCAAATTCTTTGGAAGGAATAAAATAAAGGATAAAATTAAAAAAGGATAAAATGTATTGAAAGAAGAAGGTGTGATGGAAGATGAGGAGGAGAGCTGTGAGGTGACCCCCTGACGAGCATAGTTAAAGAAGGTGCTTTTCCTTATTTTCTCAGGAACTCAAGTCAAAAAAGTTGTATCATTGAGAGTTGTAACGTTCCTCTCACGTTCACTGAACCCAGTGAGGCTGCAGCACCCGGATCTGAGCACTGTTCTCAGACAAAACCACCACGGCTGGTGGGGCCCTTGCCTTCCTGGTCTGGGCAGCAAGTAAATAGCTTCTGCTAATGAAGCCTTGGCTTTCTGAGGCAGGCTTTAGTTTCTTTGGCAATGTAGTATTGGGTTGTTTGTCAGCATGCTGAACACTGAACAGGCAAGCTGATCACGTCCCTGTTCCCTGGCCTGCCATGTCAATTAGGAGCTGGCACGTTCCCAGCCTCTGGGGAGGAGCAGCAGGAGCAGAAATGGGAATTAACAACTTCAAACCCCATGCATGTGATTGCAGGGAGAAAGGGAATGTGAAATTCTGGACGAGAGACTATTTTATTTTTTTTAGCCCACTCGAGCAGCAGCTGCATCCATGGAAACTGCCTGCGTGAGATCTTCCTGTTTGTTTTTCTCCAGAATTTCTGTGCTGCTGGTGTTGTCACCAGACACTGTGTGACCAGTTAAAATTCACTGCTCAGTTACAGTCTCTGCCGTGGGAGATCTCAGTGCTCTGTGCACAGGAGGGCTGTGGCAGAGGATGGGTACTGTGGGCCTGGCCAGATGGGCACAGCAGGGGCAGAGGGTGCCCAGTGCAGCAGCAATGCCCCTGCTCCTGCTGAGGGCTCTGCCACCCTCCAGGGCTGTGCTTCACAGGGAGGGAGGACAGAATCTTTCAGCTGGTTTTCCCTCTTGAATCAGTGAAGTTGTGCCTGCCAAACCCCTAAATAATGCCCTAAATGTGAGCTCCCATCTCATGGGAAGGAGTATTTATGGGGGGTAAATAACATGTGTGGAGAGAAAGAGAAACAGAGAGGTGTGACAGAGCAATGGACAGGGCAGATAATTAAGAAGAGACAATTGTGCTCCAGGAATAAATAGAGTGTGATTGATAGCATGCTGCCTTGGCCATGCCACTCAGGTTTCATGTGCCACTGCTGTCTGAAAGAAAAGGAAGCTTGCAGAGAAGCAGGACTGAACTTAACAGAACTGCTCAAGAAGATGCTCTGGAGCTGAGAGCTGATGTTTTCCCATGGAGGAGTGGGCTGCTGGGCTGTACAGCAAAGCCAGGTCTTGCTCTGCTGCAAGTGGCTCTGTGCTGGAGGTGGAGCAGGGAATGGGACAGCATAGTTTATTTATTGGAGAGAATTTTTCAGAAGAATGAACGAGCTGTTTTGAATGTGTCTTTCTGGTGTATGACCCTAAATGGGGATTCAGGTGAAAACCAGGGACACCCAGACTCCTTTCCATTTGTCTCATTCATGAAAGCCAATTTCCTTCCCTTGCTTTATGTAATTGTCTTGTCCTCAATCTAATATTCCAGGTTTATGAGGAACAACAAATCAATACCCTCTTTTTTGAAAACTGCCGATTAATTAATTGCTGGTGTCTGCCTGCATGCTGCAATTGTATTAGATGTCAGCAGTAATTAATTTTTAAAGGAAATTATTCTTGCTGAATTTTGAACACCAGCTCAGATCCCATCTTTCCTGCATGTTCATCTAAAGAGATGTTAGGCTGTTCCCCACAGGGGCATATTCCTGACTGATGGGGTGAAGAACAGGTGAAGCTCATGGGAAAAGTGGAGGGTCACACACCTGCACTGGAGCTCTGGGGGCATTCTCACTGTACTTTTGCATTAAATACATTACTTTGGCTTATAGGAAAGTGAAAATATATGCAGAAAGCAAAGAAAAAAAAATATGCGTTTTGAAAAAGAATAACCATCTTTACTAATGTAGAATAAAAATACCTGCAAGATCTCCTGCTGTTGAGCAGACACTTTGGCTGTTGTATCATATAGGCTTAGAAGGAACATCAAACCTTTCTGCTGGAATACAAATTGTCCTAGTTAAAAACCAAATTATACTAAGCTGTCACTGTAAGTTTTTAGAGAGACTAAAGGATAAACAGGAAGGAAACAGCCACTCCTCTGCTCCCTTTTTTTCACCAACAGGAACATGCATCTCTTGAAGTTTTACCAGATCACTTTCCTCCTCTGAAGGTCAAGTGAGGAAGCTCAGTGGCATCTCACTGCCTCCTCCCTGCCAGGCCAGCTCCTAAAACATCAGCCTGTTCATTCAACATTGACTGAACCTTGGGCTCCTCACGCTGCTGCTTCTTTACATCCCTGCTTGGAGCCTTCTCCTCCCTCTGGGTTATCATGGATAAACCGTGCAGTTCTGACATTGCTGTAAGTTCCCATCCCATGGGAAGTACACACCTCGACATCTCTGGTTGGTACAGGGACTGTCACTTCGGTGGCTGTCACTTTGCCCTCACCAAAAGCCAGCCTCACCCAGGACTGCCATGCCATGGTGACAGAACACTGAGAGAGATCAGCTGCAGAGTGCTGGGGTGTAACCAAGCAGACTCAAATGGAGCCAGGACACCAATGTTAGCACACAGTGTCAAAAACCAATATTCTAAGGTGTCCAGATTCACTGCAATTCTGTCAAGTTGGTGGGCACCACCAGCCCAGGAGCATCACCACAGTGCCAGTGGCTGCTGCAAGCCATGAAATGCCTGCAAGGTAGTCTCTTTAGATGCATATGCTGAAGTCCCCTGGCTGTAAGCAGTGGAGAAGAGAAGACTATCTCTTGTCAACTCATCAATGTGCTTTAAAAACAGACCTAGAAGCTCTGGTGAGACCTTAGCTCCTTGGTTTTTCAGTGGCTTCTGAATTTAAATAGTTTCTTAATCCAATGGCTTTTTCCTCTCCCTTTACATGTTGCCTCAGGGTTATTTTTGCAGAATCACTTGAATTTCTTGTAACATGAACAGATTCCAATGCCTGCAGCATTGATTTGCTGTATTGTACTGAGAATTAAGGAGTTGTTTTCCAGTACTGTTGCCTATAGTCAGAATCTGTTCCTATCCCATTCTGTCCTCTGAGGGCTGAGCTTTGATTTGCAGCCTGCAATAGATGGGGAAGGCAGGGGCAGTGCTGGGAGTGAGGGGGATTTAGTACTGGCTTCCTGCTTATTTAACAGTCCTTGCTTTTTTGTCTCCTTTCCCCCACACTGACCTCTCTGTGCTTTCAGCAGCATCTGCTACACCCAAGAGGTGAGAGGGTGTCATCTGGCAGGAGCTTCACCTCAGGTTCTAAACACAGATGCTCTTGGGACAGGCACATGAACCATCTTTCACCACAGCTGTTTTGGACAGAGGAGGAGGATAGAGCCATGAAAACTCTTCTGACCTCTTGTTTAAAAAACATTTGGAACAGCAGCATTCCAACAGTCTGGCAGAATATTTTTCAATAAATCTTGAACATGGCAGTTATGTTTTCTGTACTGGGCTGGAAAAACGATTACAGTATACTTACTACAGAGACAGGAAGATTGATTCTCACTTGGAAAATCTGTCAGATTTCTTGATTTAGAGAGCTGATGATTGGTGGAGTGTTTAGGCTTGATTTATATCAAGTTTTCTTTCTCGCTTGCTTGCTTTCTCACTTTTTTCCCCCTGCATGTTGTTTTTATGCTAACATGAGTTAGTCTTATTCTGAATGATTCTTTGTTTAACAGCTGTTGGAGGGGATTGGATGTTTTTGATATTCAAGTCAAAACTCTCTTCTCTAATACCTGTTTGCTCAGAGTAACATGACTAAATTTCACTTGCATGAGGTCTAAATAAAGTCACTGTACTTTATGGCAACAGACATTGGAATCCAACCCTTTACTCTAAAGAACGGGTAGATGCTTATTCCCTGTGGAAAAGCCTTCTTGGCACCAGAGAGCTCTGCAACAGATAGTCTAGATCTTTAAAGATCAAGTTACTGTTGTCTTGGCCTAGCCATGGGAAGGAAGGTGGATCACATCCATAATGCCTCCAGGTTCTGGTCTTGCTGTCAGCACTCTGAGCAAAGTCTGGCTCACATCTAACAGTATCTGATAACCCTGATTACAAATGAACACGTGTGTCAAATGTTTAAAGATGGTCCTCCAAAAAATACCCATTAGAATTTAACATTACACTGTATTTTGAAGGGAAGATCTTTGCTTTATATTCTCCTGCTCAAACACCATGTGGCTGAGCAGGGCAGTCAGTGAGTCATAGCTGTATGTGCATAATCTTGGTCTGATTGCATTGATATTGAATTGCAGGTAGAGCATTAAATTGATTTTACAAAAATATCTTTGCAAGTATCTAGTATTGATGAAAAGGTCATTGTGCATTTGCAGTGAAGTTGTGTCTGTGCAGTGAGGTCAGCTCAGGACCAGCTCAGTCCTCATGACACCAGGAATGGGTGGAAGCCAAATCCAGTATTGACCAAACACCACCTGGTGCAGGTGGGAGTTTTACCTTTCATACTTCATACAGCTTTCAGCTAATTAGCACACATCTAGATTCATCTCTTATTAAATCTTTACTGAGTTTCTAACAATAAATGGATATATAATTAACGTAGGCATTCTTATTAAATCCACATTAGGGTGCTTGTCTGAGACCACTCACACTTTTAATTGGAGGTGTTGCTAAGTACTTCTCCTTCTACAACAGCAGTTGTGGTTCCTCCCTGAAAGCATCAGACCTGAGGCAGATACACCCACAAGGAGTCTCCTCAGCTAGTGGTGAGCTCAGAAACTGAACAAATGATTCAGTCCCATTCATCCTGTTTGTAGTGGACCTGTGTGATATGTCCCTTGGTGCACTGGGTGTTTGAAGGCAATTTCAGGTTCACACCCCAGTTCACAGATGGCTCTCAGAACATGCTTCTCTCAGTCACTAATCATCCCTCCCTTAAGGAAGTGGGGAGCTATTTGGATGTGTTCTGGCCATAGACAAATTATAGGCAAAACACACTGTTCAAACCCTGCCTCTCACAAACAAGGCCAGATCCTCAGCTGCTATAGCACCCTTTTAATTACACATGTGGAAACAGTTCCCCAAAATTCATCTGGTTTCCTTCACTTTCATCTAGAAACCCAGAATTATAATCAGCACCAAATTGTAGCTGGGATTGTATTACATGATTGCTTAGATCATTGGTGCTGTTTCTGAATTTTCTTCTTCTACTCTTTTCTGAGGATGTGATAAGTAGTGCTCAGATATAGTCCTATAGCTGCAGGGTGAATAACACCTTCTCAAATACAGTTTAATGGAACTTTCTTTCCTTTTGTACTCCCATGGAAATAGGAGTTGGGCTGGATAAGATCACACATGACTGTTACCATAATTTTGCCCTGTGTCAGATATGATCTCATCAGAGCTTGACTGTATCACTAATTTGAGAAAAGGGCACAAGCATTAGAGCTGAGATATGCACCCTTTAGCAATCCTTCAGTTTCTGGACAAGGTCTCTGGAATGCAAATCATTGGGCATTATGCTCTGAAACGTTCCAATAACTTTTGAACCACAAAATTATGTGACCGTCAGAACTGAGGTCACTTCTGCCCCTCCTCCTCACCCTGCTCCCCTCTACCTGAATCCAAATCTGAAAGATGTAGGCTAGTAGTATTCCAATGGATTTCTTTTTCCATATGAAAAATGAAGGCTTCATTTTAAAAGTAATTTTAATGTTAAGTTACCTATTTATGGTGAGTCATGCACTCAGCTTGCATGAAGCAGATGTATAAATATTCTTTCTAACCAAGGGCTAAATCTTTGTCCTGGCCCTGAGACAGTGCACAGGGGAATAGGCCCATGTTACTGGATAAAATTCCAACAGAGAGATTACTTCTCTGTTTTGTTGGGTCCCTGGGGGTATATAAATTCTGCCCTCCTGGGCAATAAACCAGGATTTCCAGAAGTGCCTCAAGAACTCAGGATCCCAAATCCTGCTGAATGACATGGGGGATTGCCAGCACTGATTTCCTGGGCATTCGAAAGCCCCTGGTGTTTGCTCCATGGCAGGCAGGTACTCCATCATGGCTCTGGATTCTCTGCTTCCCAGTCCTGCCCAAAAGAGTGGGAAGGCTTTTCTGTTTCTCTCTCTCTCCACAGGGAAATCAGCACTATAGAATTATTAATAGACTTTATGGTAGTGGCTAAGCATGATTGAAAGGATGCTTGCAAATGTGGGTAGAACTTGTCAGTTGCTCTTTAAAAGTGAGTAATACCATTTTAATTGTCGTCCTTACTGCTATAGATCACAATAAGGGTATGTTGATGGAATCATCAAGCATAGTAAATGCTCTAAGTACAATATGTTAGTACTAATTATAGGGTAATTTAACAACAACGTATATGGAGAGGGCAATTTTGCATGCCAATTCACCATGGCAAATTTAATTGTATGGAAGAAGGGGAAAGCAAAATATTTTCAATAAAGAGTAAAATGACAGGCACTGGGTGGCTTTTCCAGTGCTAGTGGCATTCCTGACTCCTTTTGAAAGGGTTGCTGCCACCTCACCCCAATGAACATCTCTCTGGTACGTGAATATTGACAGGACACTGGAGATCTTCAACAAATTGCAACAGCTCTGAGTCTCCTCAGCCAAAGCAGAAGTGTGTTATTCCTCATTGAGGCAGGTGAGCTGCCGAGTGGAAGTGATGTGAAATGGTAATGGAGAATGCACAAATAGGCCCCTGGGTCATTTGCTTTTTATCAGGTTGCAAGAAGTCAAAAGCTGTTACTCACTGAAGTAAATCATCTATCAGCATTAAACTTCCCCCCCCCCCTTTCAATTATTGCAATTTACAGAGCTGTGAAAGGGCTGAATTTAAGAGTCATTTATTGTTTTGAGTGAAATAAGTTCTCCTGCTCTTTGCCTCAAAGATTTTTTTTATTAATATTATAGTTGCCTTTCACTGTTCTGGACCCACAAACAGATGTTTGAGAGTATTTCTTTCTTCAGAGTGGTTACAAATTCCTCTTCCCAAAGTCTGGGAGTTGTTTTGGCACTTCTGATATCGTTACTCCTAACAGAGGTAGAAGCCTGTGGATATTAACAGGCCTTGGTTTTAACATCTGAGGCTTTTCCATGTTAAACTTCATTCCTGTTTTTGCCAAACTTTTGGTAACCCTGCTCCAGTGTGAGTCTAACAGTGCAGCTTCTGCTGGTAGGAAAAGGCAGCTAAGTACTGTGACACTGCATTTCTCCTGCTAATCTGATGAAATGAAAACCTGAATTCTGTGCTACTTCACAGCAGCATTTTCCCCTCTGTTTGTCCTTCTGTACTGAAAACCAAATTTTTTGATAATTCCCTTGTCTGTTCTACTGCACAAACAGCAATAGGCACCTCTTCAGATTTGCAACTTACACTTTGAAATTGCTTTTAATGTTTCCTTGCATGGACAGTTTATCAGTTGTAGTAAATTTTTTAAACAACATTTTTATTGGCTTGAAATGGCTGAAGGAGATGATCCTCAGCAACTGATAAATCAAAAGAAGTCTGTCTGAAGTCAGTAGAGTAATGCTAACTTTTAGCAGCTAAAGCAATGGTTCTTGACAGCCCTAGAACAGCAGGATGACTGACTCCTGAACCGTGTCACTGCCTGGCAAAGCACAGGTAAATTCAGTGGGGGTTTATCTCAGAGGATGAGCTGTGCCATTTGCTTCCCTGTAGGTGATACTGTACCATGGTTTGTGAGATTCACTCCCAGAGACAGAACTCCCCCGCTACTGTCTGGCCTGCAGAGATTTTTGATTAAGATCTAATGCTGTCTGCCCGTTCAGGGATCCCTGGAGTGTCACAGAGATGACAGCTCCCTAGCAGGGGAAGCAAAGTGCTGCCAAAGCAATGACACGTTACAGGCAAGGGATTTCCCTTCACTGCTCTCCTCCCACGTCCTGCCCGGCTGCGGCTGCGAGTCAAACGCTGCCTGAGCACTTCTGCCTCGGAGGTTCTCGCCACCTGGGTCACCGGCAATTTGGCAGGAGTTTCCCGAAGGAGCGCTACGGGCAGAGCTATGGCTCGGTATTAGTGTGGGGCAGGCTGTTGGTGACTCTCATTAGGTGTGGAACACTAGAGGTGGGTGTTCCAACACCCCGGCAATGTCTGGGTCTGCGTCAGGCTGGATGCCGTGGACGGGAGGGAGCCCGGGGTGATGCGGGAGCCCGGGGGATGTGCCAGCCCGGGGGATGTGCCAGCGCTGCTTCCCAGCACACCTGACCCCTGGGGCTGAATGATCCACTGGAGCGCCAGCTGGTAGAACCCAGGTCCAGATGGTGGGCCCTGGGAAAGGCTGGACTGAGTCTCACCTGAGCACAGTGAGAAACTGACCAGGGTTAATTAATTTCAGGTATAAATGCTTACAGCTGTGGGTGCACTGGGCCTTCTTTGCCAGCATCTGGAACTTGCCTATAGACTTATTTCAAATTAAACAATAAACATTTGCATCTGTAAGCAAACAGTTGTTAAATTTGCACAAATAATCAATTTGTTCCATCCCAAGGATATCCAATCAATATTGCATTCCAGCAGAAAAATAATGTAATAAGCCATTATTAGAATAATGTTGTGTTCGTTCATTGATGCTCACAACTGACAGCAAATCTTTATTTTAATTAATTCTTAGATTAGTTAAATAAAAGCCATTCTCATTTTTCATTCTTCTCTTTTTATAAAAATAGTTTTATTGTGTTCCTAGTACGGATAAAATTGGCAGAATTGGCCAGAAATGGATGTAACTTTTGTTTCTCCACACTGGGGATGCAGGCCTGCTTTTATTTTTGGAAGTGATTTACAAATAACAATATGAGTTTTTGTAAAATGCTGTGGAAACAAGTTGTTTTGGAAGTTCCCCTCTGCATGGTTCTGATTAAAGGTATTTTGCATATATGCTAATGCTTTAGCAATTTTCAACTTGTATGTATTTACACTTAGCATATGTCTTGCAGTGAGTGCCGTGGGGAGGGCACAGGCTTAAATCGGCCCACACAGTGTGTACAGGTACACTCTGGGTGCATCCTGTGTATTGTTGTAGTAATTGAATACACCTTAATTTATCTTTTGCTTGTGACTACGTGATCATTATTACTCCTAAAACCTGGAGTAATACCACTATTTGATCCCCAAGACTGTTACCATGCCAGAAAATTCCTTGCAAATAGAGATTTTGACAGACCTCATTCTTAGTCAGTGGCAAAGTGGCAGCTACAGTTTTATACAAAATTAAAGTGTTTAATTCTTCCCTCCTTTTTGGCAGACCTTATGCATAGTTGTAGTCTGTCAGTTTCCTGTGTAATGTGTAGATGTTCCATACTGATGAGAAAAGTTCATGCTTGTTTTAGGTCACTTTTTTCCCCTATGTGCAGTTTAATGTTAATGATATAAGTTGCTGTGTCAAAATAGTAAATAATTGTAACCTGTACAGGAAAGGAGTCTTATTTTAACCTTTGAAAACTGTATTTACATGTTTTAATATATATGAATAATGCATAAAGTTAGGTGCTAAGGTTATTTTCAAAGTCAGTCATTTCAGGATCAAGCTGTAGAAAACAATAAAAGAGAAGAGTGGTTTCTTTCCTCTCGCTCTCCCTGTTTCTTTCCTTCCCCAGGATTCAGGCAATAGCATTGAAGTCGAATGCCATTAGGATTTCTCACTAAACTTCAAAGCTTAATTTAGTCTCTGCTGGAATAAAGAGAGGCATAAAACAGGCACAGTGGAATCCATTTAAATGAGTGACTGAAAAAAAGAATGTTTCTAAGAAAACAAATGTTCTGCACATTCTTTTAACAGAAATCCTCCACCAGAGCACAGTGGCTCAGGTGCAGCTGTGCCCCTGTGTCCCTTGGGATGGTGGGTGCTGTCCCAGCTCTGCCCTCCCTGCTGCAGGGTGGGGTCCCAGCCCTGTGCCCCTCAAGGCAATGCAGAGGCTCCAGGGGACTCCAGGCAGGGACAGACCTTCTGGTCCCTGTGTGGGAGATGTGGGACCAACTGCCCATGCAATCACACAGGCATGTGTTTGTGTGTATTTGACAATTTTCCAGAACATCATTGTAATAGGGTAAGTCAGCATGGAAGATTTGGTTTATTTTCCAGCATATTTGATGCTTCATGAAGGATGCAGTTGTACTGCAGACTGCTTCTGTATGACCTCACTCATCAAAGAAATGTTCTTGTCATTAGCAAGGTGTTGCCTTTAAATCACTTCCCTCTCAGTGTTTTTCATTCATTGTGACTTGAATTTTCTCCTCTGAAATGAGCTGTATAATTTTGCTAGGGTGGTACTAAGTGCTTTATTTCAGAAGCATTATAGGTTAATGCAGCTTCTGACATATCTAAAAATCCAAAGGCTGTGATTGTCTGTTTTGCCTTCGGGATAAGTGCTCATAATCCAGTCACTGTATGTCTGCAGCAACTGCTCCAGATAATGCAGTTTTGCTTCCTACCCACCCCACTGGAGCAGAACAGACCTGGAAATATCTCTCCACTGTGGTTCAAGGGAGGAAATTAGTTTTGTTTTCAGTAGTTTTAAGAGCTTGTGATTCCATAGCCTCTCCTGCCCACACACCTTGGAGCTCTCCATTGGGCACGCTGAAAGGCAACAGCCATTAGTGGTGATCATGCCCCGTGTCTAGAAATGATACACTTTCTGATAAGATCTTAGCATTTTCTTGAACACACCTGTGAATCTCTCTGTAACAGAAATATCATTGATGGTGCAACCTGAGGGGTGCTCAGACTGAAAGACTAGGGTGTGTGGATGGTGGGTGGAGTCCTGTGGTGGGAAAAACTCCTGATCTGGGAACCAGCAACTGAAGATAAATAGGTGCTGTGTAGAAGGAGCTGAGAGATGGATGTGTTTGCTGGTCTGAGTATGCAGAAGGCTAAAAAAAATGCAACATCGTGCTTTGAAGAGGAAGAGCTGATTTACAGTCCATTATAATTGTACATCAGGAAATTTGTTAGACTAATTAAATGCTAATATAAAAAGGAGATTCAAAGGGATGGCTTCCTTAAAGATTGCTTTCAACCACCCAAGGTCAAAAGTAAAGTGTAAGTAATGCAGTTGGGAAGTCGGATCTTTCTGATTGAATAAATGTCACAACTGACAAAAGTGGTAACTCAGCATTTTATATTTGAACATCTCATTATATTGCAGGCCGTTGGAAGACACATTAGGTTCCAGAGAGGTGTCATGTAAGGTCTCATGCTGATAATCCATCCTTTAATTATTTAATGGAGGTTAATATTGCTGCAGTAGTATAGTAGCTTGGTCTTAGCAGTGAGTAATGGGTTTTAAAAGAAATGGGTTTAATGGAAAATTCATAAAGCAGTGCAGAAAGACAGAACTGCTGGTGATGACATTCATGCTTTTTTAGGATTGCTTTAAAGGCTTTATTTTGCAGTTGGTTTCCAGGAAGCAAAACCATTTTCTCTCCCATTATGTCCTCTCTTCTAGTATGGTTTACCCACTTCTCAGCTGCAGTTCAATGGAGAATCTGTATTCCACCTTGCCATCCACAGGTGCCATCCTGTGCAGGCAGGCACAGGATGCCTTGTCCCCTTGTCTTACAGCACCCAAACGGAATTGGGGGTTTTTTTAAGCTGTACCTCTTGCATAAACAAAAAGAATTTCTGTTTTCCTTGTGAACCAACTCAGTCCACCACAATCCCTCACCTCTTTGTGGCCCTTGACATCCTTACTGCCAGGGAAGGCACTGAGTATTGGGGATGGGGATGTGACAGCCCCACAACAAGCCCTATACCAGGCAGGTGGCACAGAGATGAGCCACGTGTGGAGTGTAAACAGGGAGAGACTTGGGTTGTACTCCATGTCCTGCACTGTTTTTAAAGCACCAACGATACACAGGCAGAGGAAGTTCAGCTCCCTTTATATAAACTTGTTTTATTAAAATTAGTATTTTCACTCAAATTTTTAAGAAATCCTTTATTTCACGTGAACAGAAGCATCTCACAGCAGGGCAGCCCCTTTGGCCACAGGGTTTAACCACCTCCAAGCTGCCCAGTGGCCCAGGATCATGGGGCCAGCTGCACTGCCAGCCCCGTGTGCCCCTGTTCTCTCCCCACTGCACACGGGCCCCCTGCAGGTTCAAACAAGCCTCAGGTGACTGCAGGAGTTAAAAACCAAACCTGCGTGGCTGCTGGAGGGAGCTGCAGAGGGCAGCTCTAAGTAGCCATGGTTTTCCAGGTTGGACTGCCTTGGAGTTCCTCCAGGGATTCAGGGATGAGGTAGGAGGTGTGATCCTACCCCTGCTGGGGCTGGAAGGATTGGGGTTCACCCCTTTGCCCCTATTCTCCAGGTGTTCCCAGCTGACATCAGTCCGGCCTTGCCGCGGCCATTTCGAGAACCAAGAGCACTGTGGTGACATTTTGCCCTGGTGTCCCCCCAGACCCACTGTGACTCTCCAGGTGAACAGATGGAGGTGCAGAAACACAGCACAGGTGGCACTCCCTTCTCTGCCACTCCTCTGGGGTCTCATCCATGCCCCTGGAGCCAGGTTTGGGGATGACAAAAAACAGGCATTCCCAGCTGCTGCACTGCTCAGCAGCCTCCACAAGTGTCTTTGCCATAACTGCTAAAGAGGTCTGGTCTTTTTTTTTTTTTTTTTTTTTTTTTTTTGGGGGGGTTTTTTGTTTGTTTTTTTTTTCTAGTTTTTTAAGAAAAAAACACTTCATTTTTAACCACAGCAGCGTGATACCAGCCTATCATCTTGGCACATACTCCCTGGGCAGCCCTGAGAAGTTTCTTCCCCTTAGGGCTTCATCCACTGTCAGGATGTATCTGTTGATAAGATCTTTCATTTCCTGGGTGAATGGCTCAAAATTCTTTTGCTTAGCACCAGACCGCTTGAAATTCCCATCCCTGTTGTTCTCCACACAGAGCAGCCGGTCCTCTGTCACTGTCACATTCAGGAACTCCACCATCTCCTTCAGCTTGGGGATGAGGCTCTGCTTCAGGTCCTCATAATGGACAACGAGCAGGCGCTTCCCATACTTCAGCCACTCCAGGACATGGGAGGCCCACCAGGAGGCATAGCTGTTCACAAAATCCGGCCACTCTGGATCACCAGGAAACCAGGAAAATGAGACACTGTTACCCATGCTGCATGTCAGCAATTTTCCTTTGCCTTAGACATTAATGATACCTTGATCTCTATTTGCTCTCTTTGATAATTTAATTTCCTGAAGTCAAGACAGTCCTAGTGAAAGCTTTTGGGCTGGACAAAGAGCATTTGTGGGTGAAATGTAACAATTTGCAGTTTGCAGTATGGGAAAGCTATTCCCAGCAGACTTTTTCTTTTTTCTGGGGCCTATTTTGTCAGTTTTTGATGAATAGGTCTTGAGCTGTGACTGATGAAAGGTGATATATCAGCTTGGGAAAGAAATGTGCTCTGACACAGGACACTTCTGCCCCAGCCCTCTGCCAAGCCACAGCTCTAATGCCTGAAATATGTACAAGGAGAAATGGAAGCCAAAAGGCTTTTCTGCTGCAGAGTCTGAATGCAGCAGTGTATCCAGGGGGGAAATTGCCAGTCAAACATGCAAAGTGTGGCAGGCAGGTTCTGAAGGCTTCTCATGTGTTTGGGGGACCCTGAATTTCAGGTCCACTTATTGCTATTAGCCTTATTTTTCTACAGTGCAGTAGCACCTGTGCAGTACTGTAAAATATCCTTCCTGAAATGTCATGCTCCATTGGATCCTCCAAATCTTAAATTAGATTTCTCATGGTTATTACATGCTGCAGGGGCAAAGTTTCTTCAGCCTGGCAAATGGGCTGTGCACAGGAGCGTTGTACATGGACATGTTTGCTATGCCCAACAGTGCAGTGGCAGTGATGCTCCCGTGTGCCTGTGGAAATGGTGCTGCACTCCCTTCCCCTCTGGGGGTGGGCATACAGCAAGACCACAACCACTCCCACCATGCAGGTGTCAGAGGTTTTGGGACTGATCGCAGCTACAGCAGGACTCAAGTCCTACTGAATTTGTTTGAAGTGCTCACTCAGGTTCTAGTGTGTTCCCCCTTCCCAGCACACTGAGGAGAAGGGATTCAAACCAGCCTGTGCTGGGGCAATGCTCACCTTTGCTCCTCCAGTTGCGGTCAGTGGCATAGCCCAGGTGCCCGGCGTATTTCCTGTTGAACTCTGCCATCAGTGATTTGTATGGGTTCCTTATCAACAGGATCGCCGAGTCGAACATTTCAATCTCTGTCTTGCCACTTTCATGCGTTTTCACACAGATGGTCCTTCTGCTTCTCCAGTGGTCTTTTTCTCCTTTAAAACCTGTTTTACAAGACAGGATTGTTGGCTTTTTTGCCTGATTATATGTCTGTGCCTAATCATTCCCTACAGTGGTGCAAAGCTAAACCAGTCAGCTAAACCATGGCTGGAGCCCCAGCCACCACACTGGGCACGTGCTGGCAGCCAGGCTTTCCCTCTGCTGGGGGAGACATCCCTAGCCCCTCACTGCAATGAGGCAGCTTTTCACAGGGCCAGTGCTTAGTGCTTGCTGAATCTCTGCTGCCTCAGGATACTGTTCTCCTGCAGTAATTAATAACATTTGAAAATTTAACCTACATGTTTACTGAAGGGTCTTAGCAACAGCATTTAGGTAACTGGCCTTTTGGATCAGCCTGCCAGGTGGGATCTGCACGTGTGTGTGCACAGGATACCAGTGCAGGCAATGTGCACATTTGTAAATGGAGAGGCTGGTCTGTGAGGGCAGCTGCTCTGGCAGAGCTGCTGGAGCTGTCCCTGCGGCCATCTGCACTGAGGGAGGCTACTCGATCCAGATGTGTTTAAATTGTAGCAAACATACTGACAGCAACAGCCATTGCTGGCTCAAGCAAAAGGATGGCAGAGCAATAAGTAAAGCTCTGTGCTTTGGAAGGGCTGCCTTTGTCCCATCTCTTGGGCCCCAGTACCTTTGTTGTAGAGGGCTCCATCAAAGTAATAACTTCCTGTGTAGTATCCTGTGGCATGCTCTATCAGATGGCGTGCCCACGTATTCCCAGCCCCAGGAAAGCTTGACAAAGCAACAAACATTTTGGATTTGGTGGTTAAGAATTTCCTGTCCGTGCAGCGGGTATCTATGAGTAGAGAAGATATTTCATTGTTAGCACCATGGCTTTTTAATAATTCTACTGACAGCTCTTGATTACAGAGTTTATTGCTTCCTCCTTTTCTCTCTTAGAAATATAGGGTATCAATTTGGTCTGGTTGTGAGTCATCTACTTCCTAAAATTAATTCAGCTGTATGAGGCCAAAGAGATTATCCTCAAAGAGATTTTTGCTGGTTTTGTGTAAGGCAATGCTTTTTTGATAATGCTGCAACAAACTATTGTACTTGCCAGCAAGTTGTCTTAAAGGTATTGCATAATGATAGAATGGAAAGATGCATCTTCATGAGCATGATTGCAAGGGGGGAATTTAGAGAAAGACTGTTTCCTAAATTCTTACCCGTATGGTGATACCTACTAGTGTGGCTCAGACTGCTGTAAACAAGGTCACTTTTACCTGCTGCAGAAGGGGCACAGGGGCTGTTTCCAGCAGCAGTGGCCCTGGCACAGCGAGGCTGGGGCTTGTACCTTGCACAGGTGTCTGATAGACCAGGCAGTCCTGTCCCGCCGCAGCGCTGCTGGCATTGCGGGTCCCGCTGCAGCGCAGCCCGTCCGTGCCCTCGCCAAGCGGGAACCGCCTGGTGGGGTATCCACAGTAACATTCCTGCCCTCGGATCACTGCCAGCGGGAACTCCTGCAAAGGGAAAACGGATCGGGGTGTAAATGCCATGGCATCAACAGCCTGCAGGGAACGCTGCTGCCATGCAAAGAAAATAACTCTTCACGACATTACTGTCAAGATCAAAGCAGTGTCATTCTAAAGCTCGTGCTGCTTTCCTGTTACTTCTTCATATTTGTGTTACCTTGCTTCTAGATAGGAAACCTATCATGATGAAGTTATAGTTACTGTTGTTTGTAAGGAAGAAATTCCTAAGGAAAATTCTTGTCTGTAAGAAGTGTTTTTTAATGGATATGATGCAGAGTAATTCAGGTTTTGGTGTACCAGTCTTACCCAAGAAGGGTAATAGGCTGCAAAGCTGTGTAGTGGTGGGGCAGTGAACCCCAGCTGCTGGACTAATTGTGGTAAGGATTAAAACAAGTTTGAGGGAAATGTGCTAAATATTTGCCAAAGAAATTAGCAGTTGCTTACTGGCCCTAAAATTCAGGTTTTGTACTGTTTACCAGAAAGAATTGGGATGCCTTGGAGTCCCCTGTGGGCTCTCTTAGTGGCACAGGGCTGTGTGGGCGGGCAGAAGGCTGAAGGAAGTTCATGGAGTATTTGAGTGCAGAACGTTCCAGTCCGTCTATTCCATATTAACACTTTTTGCCTTTTAAAAGTCTTTTGGAGTCTGGGAGCATGTGACAGGACTGCTAAGCAGCTTATCTCTTGCTCTTTCCCATGCATTCATCCTCTGATAAGGAGTCGAATGCAACACGTGTGCTGTGTGTGCCCAACAGCCAACATTTACTTAGCGAATGAGATATGACATTGTCAAAAACTATTTACAGATTTGATCCAAGGGCAAAACAGTTCTGGGTTTGCCTGTAAACAGAAATTTTTCCTTTACAATGAAGCAGTGTTTCTCAGTTTGAGAAATTAGTAAGTTTCCCTGCCCTCAAACACAGCCTAGAGTAAAAATGTTCTTTGTACCTCCTGCCAAGCAGCCCCTGCAAGTGATGAACTTTTCTGGGAGGCTGGAGGTTCTATGAGGCAACAAAATAGCTGCTCCTCTGTATTCCTGCATCTTCAGAAGGTGGTCAGTGCAGGGTGCCAGTGGTGCAGCGTCTGTCCCCAGGGCAGGCTGGGTGGACAGGCTGACCCTCACCTGCACAAATTTCCCACGGCTTGGGCAGCACATGAGTGAGGAAGGAGAGAAACCTGGAGTGAGCTTTGCATGGAAAATCTCAAAATTTTCCTAATATCCAATCTTAACCTCCCCTGGTGCTACTTGAGGCCATTTGCTTATTCTGTGGGAGAGGAGATTGCTCTGCGGCCATGGGTCCTGGTCAAAGCACTGTAATCAGCCAGCTAGTAGTTTTAATCAATTTTGTGATGCTGCAAAAAGTAATTGAACATTGAGTTTAGTGCATAAAGTTGAATGTGGCTGCAGGCAAAATCTGACCATATAGTGAAGCCTGTGTAGAAAAAACCAGCCCCATCAGAGTGGGGAGGAAGGGAACCAACAGCCATTAAAACAGAGGGTGCCCTGCCCTGTGCGTGGCTCCCTGAGTGGAGTTGCCTCCCTTGGAGAGCACTAGAGCCACACTGCGGTTGCTGGCAGCCCACATCCACCCTCTGGCAGCTCTCCTCATGAGCTGCAGCCACCTCCCCCGGGGTCAGATGTGGCTCAGGGCTTGATTGGAATGTGACACGGAAACGGTATTGATTTCCTCGTGGTCGATAGTCATCACTTAGAGCAGCTTGCCTGTGTATCATGTCTAGTGGCACCACTCGGATGACTCTCCCTCCCGCACCCCCACTCCAGCAGTTGGGCCAGATGCATCATTGGGTATTTACTCTGATGAGTTTTGTCCTTTAGAAACTCATTTGCAAATTCAAAGCTCTAAGGCACAAATCTCTGCCCTTCCCTCAGTAGGTTAGAATTTAAAATAACAATAAAAGAAAGGATGTGAAATGAGAACTGTTCTTACTTTCTTGGAGCAAAATTCAGAGCACATCTCCACCGTCAAATTGGGCTGTATCAAAGAGGCTGGAAAGGTGTCTGTTAAATTTTCTGGAACTCTAAAACATCCTCGATAGATAACATTCCTCCCTGCGGGGATATGAAATAGGTTTCTTTAAGAAAATGATGTCCGTAGTATCCTGCCTCTTTCACAATGAATAATATTAGGTTCAGAAGCCAAAAATAATAAAATAAATTTTATATTACAAAGGCTGCAGAAATAAGAGAAACTATAATATACGCTAGAAAAACGTGTTCTAAATCGTGTGGTTTTGAAAGGAACACATGCCTTTATCTTTGTACAAACCACGGGAAGCAGCGCTACAGCACCGAGTTTGAGTTAAATTCCACCAGCGGAGGGCATTGCTATTGTCTGCAGGTCCCAGTTTCCTCTGAAGACCTGCTTTCCCCTCAGTGAGTTAAATGCCCTGATAAAAATCTACAAAGCTTCTGTCAGAAAAGGAAAGGAATGTAAATGACTCCTGAAAACCCCCTCATGGGACCCACCTTCCTTTTCAGCTGCCCCTCTGCTCCTATGCCTTTTCAGGCCAAGGGAATTTGCTGCAGCCATTCAGACTCTAAACCGGGCTTTTGTCAGCTGCTCAGGGAGATCAGCTTCCATTGTGTCTTCAGCACCAGCCTCTGATTTCACATGCTTCTGTAGAAACACCACAGAGCTTGGCACTATTGCAGTTGCTCCCTTGAACGGTATTGCCAGAACTCATGAGGGAAGTGAGTTGAATGACAGGAGAGACGTGGTGCAGTGAAGAAAAAAAATTGGTTCTGCATGAATTTATTGGCAGAAAAGCCCAGACTCCCCAGCAAGAGCCTAGAGCAATCTAAGAAGAGGCTGCTTAAATTCTGTTCTTGTAACTGTTCAAACCATTTACTAGAAGCAGAGCTGGATCTCTGGGATGACTCAGGTGATGTGAAAATAAAATAACTCCACCCAAGCTGAAAGGAACAGGAGTCCACCTAGGTCCCTTGAGCGTGGCACTGAAGAATAAAAGGAGTGTTTAGAATTCTCAGAATGTTCTTGAAAGGTCTTCTACTAAATCTCACACTGATATTTAATTACTGAAACATAATTTTTAGAAACATGTTTAGAGTTTTCTCAGCAGTCAGGAAGAAAGTTTGACCTGCCTACACCGGCGTGGAGAGGGAGCAGGAGGCATGGAGAACCCATGGATTACACTGGAAACTGCCGAGTCGGTGTGGCCTGACCGCTTTCTTTCGGGGAAAGGACACCCTGAGGCACGCAGGACTCTGTGCCACAGCCACCCCAGCCTGGGCTTCCTTACCGTGACATGGGGACACGAGTCAGGGTGTCCGGGGAGCCACGGCGGGGACAGGGAGGGGAGGAACAGTGAGGGGAGACAGCAAGCCTTGCCTGGGAAGGTTTAAGTAGAGATGTCACTGAATCTGCTCTGTTTAAAAGACTTAGGAGAGGTCTGTACTCTACAGTACACAGCGTAAATCATCGGGGCCTTTACAGTCTCAGAGTTACTTTCTAACATACTTGTTCATTGTGATTAATACTTCTGTTGGCCCCTCAGCTGACTTGTGTCAAGGGGATTCTTCAAACAGAGAACTATCAGGTATTACTGAGGGCAAGAAAATTACAACTCTAGCTTCAGGCTAGACTAATTTGAGGAGTAATTCATTAATACTTTAAAAAAATTAAATGCTGTCTTTTCCTGAGGAATGTGTATATATATTTCATACTGGAGGTTTAAACAGTGATGCATGTCCTGGGAAACCTGCCAAGATGCTTGTCAGCCTGACAGTGGCAATTTAGGTCTATGTACCTTTGATATATAATTTATATGTAGCTGGTTGGATTATTGTACAAACCTTGACTTGTCTTTAAGAAGAAATGAAATACCATCAATACTGGCACAGCCTAAGGTCTTGGTGCTTCTTCTCAGCAAATAACATCCGTCAGGTCTTGTGAGCTTGCCAATTGCAAACAGTGCTCAGCTGTTTAGATATGTTATGTGCTTTGTGTTTGCCTGAAAGTTTATCCATTGAGTCCCCCATGTCAACTAACTGAATGATGGGTAGAGTGTGTTGCCATCTAATGATGGAACAAAATTCCCAACTGCTGCTGGAACAGAACTCCATGGAAAAGCAAACCTCTGGTCTCACTTCTCTCAGGAAAGGGATTGGTGCAGCTCTTTCTGGCCTCCACTTATTCCTCGCAGTCACAGATCACTCATTTTGTTTAGAATCACCTGGGCATAGAGTGGCCTTGATATGAGTGATTTTCTGCCCTCTTGTTACACAGCACCTCTTCCAAGGCTATTTCTTAAACACACTTGGGTTTGTATCCCTTCAATAGATACCAAAGGGAGTGGTTTTTTTAGCTGAAATTGTGCTTCAGTTGCAGTCACTCTGCACTGTGTTGAGTTTCCTCCCTGGTGACAGGAACCTCCCCTGTGGCAGCCCCGAGGCAGCGCGCCAGGCACATGTCCCTGCTCCGGGGTGGTGAGCAGCGCCGCGATTCTGGGGAGGAGCCAGGGATCAGACCAGCACCAAAGGGACATTGTGCCTTTCGGGCACCTTTGTCCTTTGCTGCTTCAAACTCTGGTGACAAACGGAGCGAGACAAGCAGCAGGGACAGCCCTGTGCGCAGCCTGGCCGTGACATCTCTCCCTGGTGGTCTCCCCCGTCCGGTCACATGCCCACTTACTTCTCCTGGCCGGTGCCCGCAGCTCCTCCACGCCGTAGACGGAGAGGCGGTTCACGCCCCCGCACACGGAGCCCTTCTCGCCCTTGCACTCGATGTTGCACTCCTCGGGCTTGGCAGCAGCAGCCGGCAGCGAGTTCCCACAGTAGCACTCTGCTCCGTACGCCAGCCCCGCGTAGCTGTAAGCCCTGCAAGGAGAAATACCAGCCGCTGTCACGAAGGGCTCTGTCTGCTCCCCAGCTTGTACCTGAGGAAGGGAGGAACCTGTCCCCATGTCCCTGCATACAGCCTATGCTCCTGCCTTGCTCTGGAGCTGAGTCTGTCCTGCAGACACCCCTCCTCAGCAGGGAGAGCCCTCAACAAGGTATGGGCTAGAGACCAATACCTATCAAAAGACAGATATCTTGCAAAGACTATTTAACCAAACTGTAATTTTTGTCCAGGACAATAGAGAATATAATGTAAGTACTCATGGTGCCACAGAGAATAGGCAGCAGTGCAACAGTCTGCTTCAAACAGAGAAGCAGAGCTATGTTGTGCCTGAAGGTATGAGATAATCACTGTTTTCGTAGATGCTGTATGTTTAACATAGGAATGCTTTTCCCATTTCAAATTCAGTTCTGCTTATTGTCAGAAAAGAGAAAACTTGCAGTGAAAAAATACCACTCACCTCTCAGCACAAGCTTCCTGACAGTGAGCTACTGTCATTTTTCTTAAGTCATAAAAGACAGCTCCCTTCAGTGTCCTCTCCCTCGAATCGTGAGTGAAGCAGCCCATGTAGGTGCCTGTGTGCATGCAAGACTAGGGTTAGGCAATGCATATGGATGGAAGGGAAAAATCCATCTCAGGCTTATCCAGTGCCTCACACTGCGAGCAGGGCCGTCCCAACCTGTCTGGGGTCCCACACCCTCTGCAGACCTTTCCATTGCTGCTGAACCTTGGTAAGGGGTCAGGGTCACTGGCCCATGGAAATGGGCAAAAAGAAAATGAGATTTTCCCTTCCCCAAGTTCCTTTCAGCAGATCTGCTGTTGCATACCCAGAGTCTATGACCCACCCAGGACTGCAGCTCCTACATGCAGCTGCTGTCTGCTCAGCTCCCTCCTTTGGGTGACAAGACACAGCACTTCTCTAAAGTACAGGAGAATGTAGCCTTCAAAACACTAAAACTTCCAGAAATCCTGTTGGATTTCTCCCAAGTGTTCTTTAAAATCTCTAGCTGATAATGAGATGGTGCAGGAGAAATATTAAGAAAATCCATTTTCTTTGGATATAGAGGGTTACATTAAAGCTGTAATGGAAAGATAAATTCGTTTTTAACTAGGCAGCACAATGTAGCTATCGCACTGAGCTATCTCCTCTCTGGTGCAAAGGAATCTCTTCAAATATGTCTTGCTTTACTTAGCATAGGAAAGATAAATGTTTCCCTTAGACTGCATTCAGTGCTCAGCCTAATTTTTGTTGTCATGAGCAAAATACTGTAAAAATCCAGCCCATTATTTAATATACAATTGGAATGATGATGTGGAGTCCCACTATTTTACAGCAATTGTGTGTCTATAAGTACATTTTATCATCAAAATATGAAGGAAAAAAGGAAATTTGATTTTAGAAATAGCAACACTGAGATGATAACACAGGGAAATTAAATAATGTAAGCTGTGGATAAGAAAAGAATATATGGTGAAAAAATGAAACTAAAAAACATTATTTTAACTAATCCACAAGAAAAAAGAAGTTTGAGTTGTTCCATCAGGGATTTTGGAGCCAGGAATAACAAACATTTAAATATTATAAACACAAAAGTGGATTCAAAGACCTGCACAAGGTAATTTGCCAATGTGTAATTAGAAAATTCACTAGCTGTGAATACACACCCCCAGCACACCATTAACAAGGTGGGAGTCAGGCACCTGCAACAAATACACTCCACATTTTACTGGAGACTTTTGATTTGGGTACTTCAACTCAAACCTGTAGCAGCAGAAAACTGAGGATGTTGGGTCAAAGAGCCGAGTGGGGGTCCTGGGCAGCCAAGCCACCATCTGCCCTCCTCCCTGTGTCCCTGCAATTTCTCATTCGCATCCTCCCATGAATGAGTCAAGGATATTCCATGGTCTCATAGTAGCATGTCACGTGACGTCACGTCACGTCACGTCACGTCACATCATGTCATGTCATGTCAGTGATACAGCCCCTGTCACCTCTGCATCCTGTTCAATGGCAGAACCAGGCCAGGGCAACTGGAAATTCCATCCACTGGGAGCAATCGGAATAGAAAATCTCATTGTTGTACTAACAGTATTTGCCAGGCAGTCTCTGTCAGGAGAAGTGTGATCCCTACCCTGAGACACTTGCAGTGTCAGCAGGTGAGATAGCCTAGCCTGGAGGAGAAAAGGACATGGATTTTCTTGCCAAAGGCTATGTGCTCCTGGGTGGAGACAGGGCGAGGCAAAGTAAGCTGGGAGATTCACAACAGTCTGGGGCCCTGCCATTGTTTGTGGCTTGGGTTAAGGGTCTGCCTGGGGAAGCCTTTGAAGGGCTGACTAACAACCCCCAGGCAAGCAGGGGCAGAGCTGTACTGCCCCGGAGCCACAGCCTTGTCAGGATGGCACCCATGAGGGAGCCCAGCCTCCGTGGTCAGGCAATGCTGCTCTACTAAGCAGGAACCACAGGGCATCACTGAAACTTTATTAAGCATTATAAGCACGGAGGAATTCATTAGGTCTTGAAAGGGATCCATAATGAAATAACAAGCCTCTAAGTTTACTAGAAGTGAATTGGAGAAGATAAAATGCTCTATGTAGGTAGTTAAGTTTTAATTAATTACCTTCAAAGGCATTCCAATGCCTGATAACAATATTGTTATTAATAATGTCCCGTCATGTTCAATCAGATATTCAAATGATGCATATTTGAATCTACAGTTCAATATGGTGAGATGTACAAATAAAAAGTCATTCTGGCCCCTCTCAGTAAATTAGTAGTTAGAACCTCATCAAGGCCCTGGCTGAGCAGCTCTCGGTCTCTCCTCTGCCACCAAAACCTGCCACCAACAGGGTGTCCTGGAGCGTCCTTGGAGCAGTTCCAGCTTGGCGCTTCAGGTAACTCCGGCGGTTCAGTTTTCCTGACTCACACTGTATGATTCATCTCCCACTACTATTGTCTGCTCTTTCCCATTTCTGACAATTCCCTCAGTAAGTAGCACAATGTGGCACCCATTTTGTGGGATTTTGTTTGGGCAAATTTTTTCAAACAAAAAGCAGTTCCAAAATGTGGTGTCTAGTCATCCAGATCCCATTCTTGTTTTATTATCAGTGAAACATCTCCAAGAACAACTAGTTCTTCTAAAAGGCAAAGCATCAAAGATTGCAAACTGATACCTTGCTGCTGCAGTGAGGGCACAGCAGTCACCCAGCACGGATCCTTTGTACTTTGGCCTATGCATATCCCTAAGAACTGTTTTGAAAGTGGTGATGAGCGAGGAGGAAGGCAGACCTGCAGGGGCATGTGATGCTCACCTGCTGGGGATCAGCAAAGCACAGTCTACATGTGTGCCAGAAAACAGGTCCATCCCTTACCTTTGTGTTCAGCAGTGTGCTTCATTGCTTTAAATCCTGCTGTCTGCAGGGGCTCCTGGTCACTGGTGAACCTGTGGAACCACCTTCTCCTCAGCTGCCTGAGCTCTGAGTTGCGGGACACGAGCCAGTGCGGGCTGTGCTGCTGGTCCAGGGCCGGTTCCTGCAGCGCATCCATGCGCACCAGCAGCCTGGGGCCGGGGCTCTGCAGGGTCCTGGGCTCTATGATCCCAACCCTGCTCATCTCCTCCGGCACTGGCAGCACCTGGTTAGTGGGGGTCCCACGTGAACCTTGCTGGATAACCAAGCGGGTCCGCTGCAGTAGCAAGAGGCTGCCAGCCATCAGGTAAGCTGCTGTGAGGAAGAAGAGCAGAAACTGGATCCGACGAAGAAACTTCTGTAGCCTGAAGAAAGTTTTGGCCATGCCCTTACTGAAACTGGCCCTTCACGCCTCCCAACTGGCCCCCGAATCTCTGCCTGGCCAGACACTCATTCCTTCCATAAGTTCAGCCCATCACTTCAGTGCCTTCTCCTGATGACAAGCTTCTTCCCAGCCAGCTGCAGCAGAGACCAGCCTGATGGGGCACTGCTGCCAGCCTCAGGCTCCGGGGTGCCCCAGGGGCTCCTGGGGTGATGCCTTCATCGTGCCCTGCCAAGCTGCCCAACAGCCGACGCTGAAACCTGAAAAACCAAGGGGTGTAAGGCTGGTTCACATCCAAATTGAAAACATCCACCATCAGGGTGACTTTCCCCCACCCACCCCTTTTGGCTTTATCTGAGCATTTCTCCATCTGTTGTTTATAATGATGCATAGTAAGAACTGTAGTCCAATGAGATTGATTGATTGAGCTCAAGAGAGTTTCAGATCTTCAGACTTTTTTTTTTCTTTCTTTTAACTTGTGATGCACAAGAAATACCTTAATGATGAGGTTATTTCTCTTGAGATGTTTGGGAAATAAGTTCTTTATTTTCTTTTGTCAATAGCCAACATCTCTATCCTTTGTCACTGGATGAACAGGCATCTTTTTAGGGAGGTATTACCAAATTCTTTCCTTTCAGCTAAACAGTATCTTGGCTACAAATGCAGATCAGAAGGAAACAGAAGTGTGAGTGTGTGGGAGGAAAAAAGAAATTGCATCAACTCACAATAGATAAGATAATAATTATTAATCTCTGTGCAGCACAAAGAAGTTGGGCTTTTTGCTGGAAGGATATTTGGAGATTCTGTGTGTGTTGCTTTAACAGAAACTGGAGATCCTGCTGTATTTTTTTTCAGTGGATTCAAATTGCCAACTATTGATGTGGGGATGTGTGTGGAGAAAAGCTAGTGAATGTTTGAAAAAATTTCAGCTCAAGTTCAGCAGATCTCTCTTGACTGCTGCTGAGCTTTGCAGCTTTAGTTGTGCTGATGTGTACCACGATGGGATTGTATGGGCAAGAAAAGCTCCTTTGTGCTCTAGGGAACCTTTAACCTCCCATGGCAAATAAAAGCTGGCATGTCCCCATAAGTTCCTGTTTTCCCAGTCTATCCATTCTCTGTGGAGCTAGGCAAGTGTTGAGAAAAGATGCAGTGATTTCCAGAAAAGAAAATATTATGGCATTTGCTTAGCTTGCAGCTGGGGCACACTCCTGAAATCCGCAGTCCTGGCAACGAACATCTGCTCACTATTTCTTGTTTCAGTAGTTGATTTAAAGTTTTGTGGATGTTCACTTATGCTGCTTTATTAAATAAATGTTACCAATCCTCTCCATCCATGGCCTTTTTCATTTGGATGTGCAAATTCTTTCTGTCTTAAATAGCAACCAAACCAAAGATCCAAAACTTCTAAGACAGAAATAAATTAAGGTTCTGTTAAATCTTTTGTCAGTTGAGCCTGAATTCCTTTTGTGTGACATTTTAGCCTCAATTCCTAAATGAGGCTGTCACAAGCCAGGAGTCTGTCTCTAATCTTACAATTCAGGTGATTTGAAGGCCCTTTTAGGCACTTTTGTTAATGATTTTTTTTTTAAAGTACATGTATGCTGATTTTAATTGTAGAGGACTGAGTAATATCCAAAAGTATTCAATGTGCTGATTGCTACTCTTTCTCCAAGGGCTGGTGAGCATGAGCAGGTGCGAAGCACTGCCAGGATGTAGCATCTTCAGTGAATTCCAACTGCTCTCTCTACAGTAGAAGTTACACATTTCCCTTCGGATCAGCTCCAAAGCCAAAGAAAATGCATTGATTTACACCAGCTAAAGAGCTGACCCTTAGAGTTAAATTATTGAAAATCTCTGATCAATGTTGTGAGTGCTCAAGAATTGCAGTAAAAGGGTCAGAAGTACCGATACAAATGAATGGAAAATTAGCCATAATTAGATCGTGCAGGTTGTTACTGCACTAATTCATCTGAAGAAATACTGTCTATGAGCATAGGTGCGATTTAATTCACTAGTTGTTCCTGCCATGGTAAACTTGAGCTGTTCCCAGTGGAGGCTGTGTGATCTGAAAGCAGGCAGTGTGCAGGTATCCGCCACCTGAGATTGGGACTGGGGATGCCCATGCTCCGTGCAGTGCCTGGAGGTGAGGCTGGGTCAGCAGGGCAGGTGCCCACGCCTCAGTGTCGGGCACTCCACGCTGCCTGAGGCAATAGCTGCAGTCACACACGATCTCAAAAGGTTTATGATTTTTTCCCCCTATCAGCAAGATAAGGCTAGATAAATCTATCAGATTTGCAGTCATTTCTGCCCAGCTGTAATTCAGGGTTTCACAGCTCTTTTGGTTTATTCACTGAGAGAGATGCTTCAAGCCCAAGTTCTCAGAGGAGTCCCAGTTGCTGGTGTTGGAGAGGGCATGCTGGGGCAGCTGGAGCTTTCTGGCTCATCAAGCAGTGCCCACAGCTTGGCTGGAGAAGGGTCATCAAGACCATGTAGCAAAGGTCAGGCATGTCATGCTTGAAGCTGCATCACTGGCCCAATTCAGTCTCTTTTAAAACCACTTGTGTGCTTGGTCAGTGGATTTTGGTAGAGTTTCTCCATGCTTGTGATGTAAAGTGGAACAGCTGGAGGCTGCACCATCACCAGGATGAGAGGATCTGGCACTTGCCTGGGCAGCACGTGGCAATGCCTCCCAGAGCCAAGGGACACTAGTCTGGGCAATGCCTGCCCAAACAGCAAGTGGGCAGGGCATGATGTCCTACCTCCACATGAACAGGACAGAAAGCTTGCTGTGCATCAGCAGAACTGGAGAAAACACCCAAGGTATCAGACCTAATTTAACTGTGCAGCAGGCTCTGCATCCAAACATCAAGAAATGTTTGATACTGCTCCTAGTGCTCTGGCAAGTTTGTTTATGTATTTGCTTGTTTAGTAAGGAGAAGCTGTTTCAGAGTCTCAAAGGGGTATCTTTGCCCTTGCCCAGTGGTTGAAAAAGTTCAAATGGTACAAGGCAATTTTGCTGCATTCAACATGATGTGTACGAATTACCTCCAGATGCACTCACCCTTAGAGCAGTTGCCATGACAGTACATTGTAGTAAAACCCAACCAAATAAATAAGCAGACTCTCCGCCCACAATCACTGCTGCAAATGTGCAACTCAAAAATTAAATGTTGCTTTTTAGTGGGGAAATAGCAAAGTGCTGTGGACATAAAAACTGTCATTTGATTTTTCCATAAACTGCATATTGCAATATCATCAAAGTATGCCTGAAAGAGTTGAACTGCATCACTTCTAATGATGATATTTAAAAGGAAAGACTGAGGAGGAAAGAACTAGTATCTGGTAATAGAAAATGTGGCATTTGTCTTTTTCTTGCATGTTTCACCTTAAATGAATGAAGCAAAATGGAAGAAAACAAGTCTACTATTCCTGTTTATCAGTTCTCACAGCCAAAGGGGGCTTAGGACCATATGAATTGGAAGTTGTTAGCAAAATCATAAAATTATAATTGAAAGGACAATAATAGATAATTGATGGGCAGTGAGAACTTTTAAATGGCAGATGAGATCTCTAGGTGAAGAGGGCAATGAAAGGGATAACACTACACTGGGAAAAGGGCAATAATTAGCACTGGAAAATATCAGCTTTGGGCATAGTGAGTGGAAGCACAGTTCTACAGGGTGTTGGGACTTCAGCAGAGAAAGGATCCCTTGCCACCAAAAAAGTTGCTATAAGGAAAACCAGTCAGTATCTTGCTTCCAAAATTAACTCTCTAAGTGTGACAAAGGATGTCACACTAGGCAACTGCATTAATGTATTTGTAGAGAGAAATAAAAGAAACATGATAAAGTTCTTGGCAATTCTACTCTCCTAGCTGAAGGAGCATTTCCAGAATTTTTAAGGGAAGACTGAATATTTTCAGTGATGCCATAAATGCTGGTAAAGAGTGAAGACACTGAAAAACAGCCCCAGACTTGCAGGTGAAGAGTTGCTTAAGTGAAGACTGTCCCTTGATGTGTGTGCAGTGCAGAAGCTCAGGTCAGTGCTGCATTGACAGCTGCAGGTCATCAAGAGTTGGTCCTTGTCTAAAGAGCAGCAGGATTTTGCAAATTCAGAGTTGTTGGCAAGGAAGCAAGATGATGTTTCCTATTGTAAACTGAAGGGAATTGCACTCATGATTACTATTTTTAGAAAAATCCATCCCTCTTCCATGTCTCTTCTTTCTTTTGTCAGTTTTCTTTGAGGACAAATGCAGTCAGGCCTCACTTGAAGGATTCTTGCATTTTCCTTGGATACACACTGCCATTTTGTCAGGGCGTTTTGGAAAGCCAAGACAAATATCATATTGTGTGAATGAACATAGGAAGTAAAACTCTTAAGAAGCCACAAATTTGATGTTGGGACCCTGTCAAGTATTTGCAGTTCCCTTTATTCCAATAGCTAAAATCATTCTGAGAAACTTCAAGCGTTTCTTACAACATATGAAGTGTCCCTTGCTAGGGGATGTGTCTGTGCTGTCCCCACACATCTCCCTGTTAGGTCTGCCAACAAGCTGGAAATTGGGTAGAAGCACCCAAATTTCTCCACATGCTGCGGTGACAAGCATTGCAGCTTGAGAGGGCTTTCCAGCAAGTTTACCATTGCTTGCTACACGAGGGCTTGCTACAAGATGTAATCAGATTGCAAAGTTGTCTTTGATGGTGAGATTGTGTTAAAACCTTTAAATAACTCTGAACTGGGATAAATAAGAAAGAAATATCTTTCTGTGGAGTTAGCAGAAAGAAAAACTCTATCGTCCATAAACTGTTCAAGTATAATAAATA
This sequence comes from Illadopsis cleaveri, assembly GCA_013399915.1. NCBI lineage: Eukaryota > Metazoa > Chordata > Aves > Passeriformes > Timaliidae > Illadopsis > Illadopsis cleaveri. The sequence goes on from VXBB01002349.1 coordinate 96,095, forward strand.
TATAAATATATAAATATATATATATATTATACCCTGTTTATTCAATACAGGAGGCATTTTACAGTGACAGATAATTCAGCTTCAGAAGGGAAAGGCAATGTCACAGAGAAAAGCTGCAGCCTGAGGCTGGAGAGGTCGGCACTAACTTGTCCGAAACCTGTCCCAGTGGCTCACCAGATATTTGACTTTTTAAGACCAATTTTTTAGCATGATAGCTGTAAATCCAGACAATAATGTTGTTGGTGAGCCTGAGGTGAGGGATGCCGAAGAGCCTGCGAGAGGCAGATGGTCCAACAAGGCTTATTGTGAGAGTGCTGACTTGGAAAGTGCTCAGTGACAGCTTGAGCAAAAATTACACCATGATATTTCTCCATTAATCCCACAATTTTTACCTATCTCAAGTCAAAATGCAGTAACCAGCAGGACTGATTCCATGCCAGTATGGAAGAGATGCATGCAGACATATGCATACCTACATTTCAGGTGTACATGTGCATCCACATCCATGTGTGTGCATTCTGTAAACAGAGAGATGTGTGTTGCAGGGGTAACATACAGTCTGCTGTCATCATTCTCTGATAAACTGAAAGCTTTCAGCAAAGTATTACTGAATCTCAAAAGTATTTTATTAACAATAAAACATTCATGCATGATGTACATTCTTATATATTAAGAGTTCAAGTGCCCAGCAAATGATGCTCTTTCTGCAGTTTCCAAAAGCCCCTATGTGGTCTGTGGCTGAAGTTTTGCACAAGAATGTTATAACAAATATACTATATATTTATGTTTGCCTTTAGCCCACAGGAACTAAGGATGAGATCTTTCCCTGTGTGAAGGAAATCTACTAGAATTAAAATAACACACAGTTCTGTAACTGAATCATAGGTGGTTTAAAAGTGTCTTTCATAAACCCTTCAATATCTCAATTCCTGCTACATTCACCCTCTCAACATTGTTAGAGTCTATTTGTTCAGCACAGTGATGCCCCAGAAACTGATGGGAGAAGCTGAGCTTTCCAGCCTGCCTCGCTAGGCTGTGATACAAACACACTTGCAGTATCCATTGCTGACTTTTCAAGTATAATGTTCTGTGGATGCTTGGGGAAGGGCATCGAGAGAGCAACCTGCAGTCTTTGTAAATAATGCCGCTAAGCCCTTTTACTGAGATTCTGTGGATTAATTTAGTAAAACAAGCAGTCATTGAGACTGCAATGAATGTTGATATCTCAGCCTCTGCAAAAAGTTGTGCGGTTATTGCTCGTGCCCAGGCCAGCTGGCACACAGCTCGCAGAGGCAGATACTGAACGGTGTAAGAAAAAGACGAAAAACCTCACCTTTCTTTTGTGGCTGAGAAGCCCCTGTTGTAGCCAGGCAAAGTCCTGCACAATCCAGTGAAATGTTACAAAAGGCCGTAATGCATATCTGAGAAGCTGATAAATCCTGCTCCCTCTGCCCTTCCCCACTAATCCGTCCGCTTCCAGCGCGCAGAGCCGTAATCCTGCGCGGACCGCTCGGTGCCGTGCCCGGGTCTGCGGCGCTCCGCTCCCTCCCGCCGCCCCTCAACTCGCCCAGCCCCTCTCCGCGCCCGCTCACCGCTGCCGCCCTGGCCCTCCAGTGGTCCCTGGGGCTCTCCGGGGTCCCTGCGGCTCTCCGGGGTNTCCTGCGCCAACAGGCAGGATGGAAGCAGCCTCCGCGCTGCGCTGCCAAAATCCTCAAGCACAGCCAGTGCGCTCGTGTTTCATAACGCTCCCGTGCCCAGGGAAACAGCCTCTCCTCTAAGGCTGCCTCACAGCAGAGCTCTGCAGCCTTCTGCAGCTGCCGACGTTTCCAGACCTACCCATTCCCTCTGCCTGGGTGTTTGTCCAAACGCACGGATGGCTGCATCGGCAGAGAGCTGAGTGGCGGCAGCAGCAGCGAGAAGCCCTAATGCGATCAGCTGAACGGATGCTCCGTGTTTGTTTCTCGTGCCTCTTCCCACTAGGGGCACATCCCTTCAGAGCTGCCCCTCTGGAGACCCGGACCCCTTCCCAACAGGTCGAGAGGGTCCCGGGAAAGCGAGTCCCTGACGGCCTCCCAGCACCAGCTTGGTGATTTCAGGCAGAAAATTGTTATTCTGGGCACAGGTGGCTGGAAATAAATTATTTATAAATGTGAGAGCTGAAAGGCAGTTGCTGGTGTCCTCAGGACTGCCTGCACTGCCACCTTCCCTGCATGTTCCAGCTCCATTCTGCTGCTGCTTCACATGGAGATTGAGCAATTGATAATTATTCTTAAAGCATCTGCATTTAAATGGGGGCTGGCTGCACCCCTGCCTAGGGTTTGAAATACCCTGTGGTCTACACATATTTAATGAAACCTGTGGAGATCCATCTCTTGGAGTCAAGACAGAATGTGGTTATGGGACCAACCTTTGGTTCCTCTCTGTGCCAGAGAGTGTGGATCAGATATATCAGACCCAACACCTGCCTGGCTGTGAGAAAACAGCACTCAGGGGTTTCTTGGATGTGGGAGGAAAGAGGGAATTGGGATGCCAGAGCGGACTGATCCCATTTCTTCTCTGTATGTTGCACAGTGCTTCAAGCTCTGACCAGTCCCATGGACTTGAATGATACAGGTGTGTGTATCTCTCCATGCAGTGCACCCTATGAGTGGGGTCTGAACCCCACAATAGGATGCTGACACTACTTAAATGACACTTGGCTTTCCCATCTCCGCATGACATTGGAGAAGGGGAACCTGGTTGTTCAGCTCACCATGAACAACTGAAGTGCTTTTGCTCATAACAAATATTCTCTGGGACCTGATGGACTGATAGTGCTGCAATCCTAGAGTGATTTGGTGAATTTTGATTAACAGAAAAACCTGAGGCTTAGCAGTGTAACATTCAAATTTTAAAATGGTCATGAGTGGAGGTCTATTCTCAACCCCAAGAAGTTGTGCATCTCTTAGATTGCAACCCATCCAACCTTCATGTGGGTGTACAGCTTTAAGGCTGTAAAACTGTGAAATTAATTTAGTTTTACAGAAATTAAGTTAATCAAATGTTAAATGTAATGACATTTTTAAATGTGCTGGGTTGGGGCCTAAATCAATAGAATTGCAGGACTGTGCCCAGGTGAAGCAGTGGCAGAAAATGCAGTCAGCATTCTCAGTGAGTAAAACTATGCTGACGTGCCCCACAGCGTGTGTGTGGGCAGCAGGGGTGTGTGGAGGTGTGTGTGGGCAGGTACAGCCCCTCAGCACCTTTGCTGCAGCAGGGACAGCTGGCGGGGTTTGCAGCCACGCTCAGAGCACTGGAGGGACCTGCTTGGTGTGAGGAGCATCCTGGGGAGATGCTGTCACTTTGACATATGAGCTGTTTGCACAGATTTGACATGAAAACAAGCATTGTTGTTTGGGGGTCTCACAGCTGCTCTGCCTCGATTTCTAAACACAGGTGAAGCCCAGACAAACTGCCGCTGCATTGAGCTCTCTCTAATGCCAGTTTGTTTCCAGGACTTTGTGTACAAAATACCACGTGGAACTGCAAGTCCCACCACATCCCTGGGCAAGAGTCCTGCTGCCACAAGATTACCTGGCTGAGGGGTTACGGGCTGCAAACAGCAGGGTCAAGCCACTACTCAAGACTCAAACCAGCCCCATTTTGGGGAATTTAGCAAGAAAATAAAGGAAGGGTAGTGTTGTATCCGGGGAGATGGCAGCAGTCCCCTCTCTTGAAATTACTGCGGTGGTGGAGTGTTTCGTGGTGGGGGTAGGAGGTGCTCTGTGTCCCCTGGTGCTGTGTCATACAGCCGCAGCTGCCATCGGGGCCATGGCCAGCCCGGCCCCTCGGTGTGAGCACCAGTAGCTCCCTGTCCTGGCCCTAATGTCCCCAACTCCCTGATTTCCAGTCTGGTTAGTAATACAGTTTTTATCTCACTCGCTGGGGAATTTTTCTGTCTCTCACAAGGAGCTTGGCGAGAGGTTGGCTTTGCGATGCACACTCCTCCTCACAGCTGAGAGATGCTCAGCTCTGTTTAACCCAGCCTGATGGTGGAGGGGGTGGTGTGTTTGGTTTTTGTACTGTGTTCACAGCTGCAGTTTAAACGCCTTAAAGAGAAATATCTGTTTCAGGCACCAGCACAGACATAAGCGTGGCAGAGCAGAGCCATTGCTGTGAAGGGTGAGCAGAGGAGCCCACCTGAAGCTGTGTGGCAAATTTTGTGCCTTCGGCACGCACCAGCAGCAGCCCCTGTGCCACCACCCCTGCAAAGGGAGGACTGGTGGGAACACCCACTGTTGGCATGGAGAAGTTGCAAATGTGATTGCACTGCATGAGAAGTGGCATGAGTGGCATTGACGATGAAGAGGGATGTGTGAGGTTGTTTTGAATGTTTTCAGGGTCAGACCTACAGGAAATGATTCTCATGATTTACTATCACTGTTTCCTCACCTGTGTAACCCCACAGTCTGCAGAGAAATTGTACCTTGACAAGACCCGTGTGAGTGACCACTTCATCTCCTACTAAATTAAGAGGAAAGTGGGTCAGATTATAAATCCAAAGGGTGTTCTGCCCAGGGCGCAGACATGGAAAAATGATACCTAATAACACTAAGAGAAAAGGGGCAAAACTTTGGGTAAAAATCCTGTGTGCATTATGGTCATGTTATGAAATCGGTCACTGATGGAAGGAGTGGCAGCTGGAGGTAGTCTGTGTCTCAGTAAAATCCTGGGCACTTACTTTCTGTACTTGATGGTTCTGCATAGTTGTTGCACAAAATACAGCAAAGAAATTTGGAATGAGTAGCATTACTTTTAGAATCCTGTTGTGGGAGCAGTTCTTGTGCTAAATGACACAAACTTTCAGTCACTTCAGAAAATAGTCTCAATTGTAACAGTAAGGATCAGTTCAGGAAAGTGGCAGGTTTTGCCAGTGCAATTTCAAGAAGAAATATCTAAAAGACTGTGTGGTTTCATAAAGGAATGTATTGTAGCAAATAGGTTTTTTGTCTTTTTCACATAATAATCCTAAATACTCAAGGATTAGGTATTTCCTGTAATGCCTACCTACAATTTTCAGTTATTTCATGAAAGAACTGAGCCAAACAGCTGTTTAGTGACAACATCACTCTCTTTTCACAATGACTGTGTTTATAACATACATGCCATATTAGGTGTAGTATAGGGAATACTGTGAAGTCTGATATGATTATTGGCATACCTTTGCATGATCTCAGAGCACCTAATAAATATGCCAAGTGCCAGGCACAGAACATTTGTTGAAGATTGTGCAGATCAGTGAGGGATCTTACACTCCTAAGATATCTCTTCAGAGTTTGCTTTGGCTGTTGGAGTAAAGGCAGATGCTACAGGGGCAGTGCTATTTGCTTTGTGCAGGTGATGCTGTAGCACAGGGGCTCAAACTGCTGCTGCTGGCTCAGGTGATGGTGGAGGGTGGCTCAAAAGGGTAGAAAGAGGTGCTGGGAGGTGCTGGAAGGTGCTGCCCAAATCCCATCTTTAGTACTGGCATCCTCAGGCATCTCAAACAACATTTAATCACAGTCTTTCTGTTAATGCTTTGAGCCAGGAGGTTTGAGCCCAGCCCTTAGCACCAGGCAGCTCAGGACATTTTGGGGACAGAGGCTGCCAGGGGGCATTTGGGATAGTGTGGAGTTGTGAAGTTTTGGGGCCAGTTCTCTTCACCAAATGGAAGGAAATAAAACATCTCAGCTCTTTGTACCGCTTGGATATAAGCTTAGATTTTTGCCAGCTCAACTGATAGCCTAAATTAAGTGCATGTTGTGCCTAATTCTCATTTAGAACAGCAATGGAGGTAACAAAACAGCTCATGATTAGAAAAGTGTAATGATATCCTTGCGCAGAGTTAATGGAATGAAAGCTCTGGTGAAGCTCTGGACCTAGGCAGAGTTGTGGGGTTTTCAGCCTGGAAAGGTTGGGTCTCAGAACATCTGTTTTCTTCTTTCCACTGTTAGATCCCTGGGCTATAGAAAATCCTGCAAAGCACTGCAGTGTGTCCAATGCATACAAGAACTGTGAATGTTAATTGAGAAATTTGTTCACTGTTTGCCTTAGTTTTAGTAATATACATCAAATTATGCTTGTAGTTGCACCCACATAAACCCAGACCTCTTCTGCTGCAGCTACTGGGCTGACTTCAGATTTTCCTCTTCTCCTTGCTCCTCCATCCTCTGTCAGTGCAATGTCTCAATTGTTTTGCCATCCTCACTACTTCCAAAGGCCCAGCTAGCTCTGGAGGCCACTCTGGGTGGAGGGTCCTGGCTCCACACATCGTGGTGTGCCAGCTGTCCAGACTGTCCAGCTGCACTCGTTGTCCTGGGAGGGCAGAGCCATGGGCTCTGCCTCCCCCAAATTTGGATGTGCTGCTGGCAGCAGAGCAGGTTGCTTGGTAACCGCAGCCACATTTCAAAAATGTACCCTTTTACAGCCAGCTTCCCGAACTAATGTCTTTGAAAGGAAGAGTTGTTCTTTCAGGATCGTTTTAATTTTGTTCTTTCTTTTAAAAAGAAAAAAAAAAAAAGAGCCTTTCAGCTCCAGCTTTGCTTTTCTTCTCTCCTCTCTTTCCCCACATCTGGTACCACAAAGGGGAGCAGTGTCACATGCCCAGGAGCAAAGCCCTTTCATCCTCCTCTCCTTAGGGTTCAGCCGTTATCATTTCTGACTTTCATGCTGAATGGAAGGAAACATTGAGCACTTCCCATAATGTCTACATTTGGCATCTTCTCTTTCCTGAGCATGGTTTTCCTCCTCTAAGAGTTCTATCTTTCACTCTCCCCATGATTGACAGGACAGTATGGAAGGTGGGACTGGTATCATAGAAGTGTTCAGTGTCTGTTCTCAGCTCCTGTGATGGTTTGCTGAATGTCCCTGTTGGACATGCCATGTGCTCCTCAGGCCTTGCTGTCCCTGTCCATGTGGGGATGGGGACAAGTCAGGTACTTCATGCAGATTCAGTGCTGGTGATCTGAAGGCTGGTGGAAGAGCCTATGGTCATTCTTTGCGCACAGGACAATGTAACTTGGGCTCAGAGGTCAGTTCTGCCATCGTGCTGAAGCCATTTTGTGTGTCCAAAGAGCTGCATTCAATTGGTGCTGGCTCCATGTGCTTGAAAATTGAAATGATGGCGTCATAACAACACTCAGTGTAGGCTGTCACTTTTTATTTCACCACTGCCGCCCCATCACGTAGAAACACAAACAATTGCAAAAGAAGTACAACACCCAGAGAAACAGGCTGCTGACACAGTGGGAGTATGGGACACAGACAGAGCCTGAGAATATGAGCTGGGCCTGCTGGGCACGACGGGCACTGTGCTGGTTGGGCAGAGAAACAGGAAAGCTGTGGTGATGAACGTGGTGTGAAAACAGAGCTGGCAGAAATCATGAGGAAAGGAGTGAATGCTGATAAATACTGCATTAATAACAAGAAAGGATGACTCACAGCTCAAGCTGACTGTTGCTCATCTCAGTCTTCCCAGCAAGTTCAGAACCACGCACTCGTTACCGCACTTTGTTCTGCCTGTTTGCTTTTAATTTCTGATTCTCTGTTCTGGATGGCTGCAGTCATCTGAACCTTTGGATGTGTTAATATTTAAACAGGATGGGCAACAGAAGGCTGTGAAATGTCAGTTGTGTCTGAAAATCAAGAGGGATTTGGAAGTAGATGATGGGTAGGTGACTATCTTAATTCAGCAGTGTAACAGCGGAGCTAACACAGACTCCTTCCTCTCTCTCCTCCCCTCCCACATGCACTCACTGAAAGGAAAATAAAAGACATTTGCGTGTTTTGGCAGCTGATGATTCGTTCAAAAGGATCCTTATTCAGCAGATAAACAGTCATGTCTCTCTCCCCTTCCCCTAGTTCTGGGTTGATGACTAGTTTCCCTTTGTTTCTTAGATGGATAATACTCTTCAAAACATAAGCATTGATGTAATAAATCACAGAAAGGAAAAAAGTGCACACTCATACTTCTGTATCTCATGGCTTGCTCAGGGAACGCAGAGCTGAAGTCAAATGGCAGCTGCTCAGAGCTGGCATTTTCAGAAAGCTGGAGTCAGACCTTCCAAGTCCACTGTTAGTGTCCTTTTAAGAGCTGTTCATTTATCAGGGTATTTCATACAATGTGACGGGAAATTATATTTACGATGCTTTTAGCTCCATTTGGGACATTTTTTTAACACTACTTCTGGGATGTAAATTATTTAAAAATCATCAATTTAGTTCTTCACATGAAGAGATGAAAGCTTAACTAAAAAGCTTTCCTGTTCATGGTAGTCTTAAATTCTCCAGCAGATCTCCGGATTTTTGCTTAATTGAACATCTAAAGAATAAAAAGACCTTGGCCTCATAACACTTTTAGTAGAAGTAAATTTTAGATTTATTTAGCCCCATTGACTTTTGAAATACAACCACTAACAGCATCTGTTAAAGCACTGTCCTTCGGAATGGATAAAGTGTTTTATCACCAAGCATTAAGTTCACCGATGGAGCATTTTATGTACCCCTCTGCCCCTTGCGCAGCTCTCCTGGCCACTCCAGCCTTGTATTCCCAAGGGATGGGTGGCTGTGGCAGCTCTGGCCCAGTGAGGGGGTGGCCATGGCTCCCAAGCCCTGTCTTAGCTAGCTGGACACAACGAGCTCACATGTCCCCAGCTCAGGGCTCTGGCTGTAGCCCAGGGCAGTGCTTTGTGCCAGCCCCAGCAGCCAGGCTGGTCAGGATGACAGCAGGGCTTGTCCTCTGCTCTAACCTGCTGCTCACACTTCCTCCTCAGGTGACGCTTCAGGTTGTGTGTGATTCCTTTGTCTTGACAATCCTTTCAAAGAACTAATGTGAGCAATGACTAGGAGATACTTGAACTCCTGGCAGATATATTTCATCTGTAAGCAACCTCAAAGCCCAAAGATAAATGTAATTGAAATGAAAATTGAAAATAAAAGATGTCTATGGGTGTATGGGTGCTGTTTTCCTCCCTGAACAGTTCCAGCCCTAAACCAATCCTCAAGAAGATGCAGGATGAAGCCACAAAACCAACTGCTCCCAGAAAAGGGGCCACTCTAATCTCACAAGGGAGCTGCAGTGAATGGTTTTGACATTCTTTTAAAACCAAAATACATCTGTCATGCATAGGAGCATGGAAACTTGCTAAATATTCATGAATCTGGGATTTCCTTTGTTCCAGTAGTGCCTGGGGAGTACTGGATGTTTCCCCCCTACCAATTACTGGCTGTTTGATCCCTGTCAGTGTAAATCTGAGGGCAGAGGGACACGTTTCACATCAAGGTGTTGTGCCGGATGCTAACCTTAAAATCAATATGTGAACAGCTGGTGGTTGGAGGTAACTGACACTACAGATGCAATGGAGACACTGGGATTCCCTGTCGTAATTAGCATTGATTCCCCTCTGGTTTGGTGTGGGGTTGCAGGATTGGGAGCTTTGTTGTCTGTGAACTCATTAAATTGTGACCTGCATGTATGACTTGCATTTCTGCCCTGGAAAAGTCGGTGGATTTGCTATCGGTTATTACACTCCTGAGGCTGCAGTTGTTTAAATGCGTGTGATGAGAGGACTGTTGAGAAATATTTCAAGTAAGAACTATAAAAGCAGGTTCCAAGGGTACTTTTTTTACAACCAGAATCTGCTATCCTGCCTAAATGTGACATACTAAAAAAGCAGCACTCTGTTTGTCAAACCAGTGTGGAATTTCAATGCCTGCACTCATTGTTCCTGATGAATAGAGGGTGGCAACAGCCCTGGTGGAGCTTACTTGGAGGCTGATTTGGCTCAGTTCTTCCTTTCTGTAGGAGGACTTGACTCCTTTTTTTTTTTTTTTCTGTCCTGTTTTGACTTCTGAGTGATGCTGGAAAACCCAGGTCCAGCATGAAGTGCAACACATCAGTGGGGCTCTATAAGATGCTTTCCCTCAACCTCCAGAAAAGAAACAGCCGTTGTAGAAGACTAAGTAATACAATTTCCAAACATTCCTGATACACAAAAATTAGGCTGTTTTAGTCTTGAGTTCAAACTCTCAACCACCACTGCTGGTTTGATGCTGAGGACACTGGAGTTTGCCTGTGGTAGTTCCAGAGCTGGCTGAACAGAAAGCTCCTACTAGACCTGGTGCTCTCAGCTCTCTCCACGTGCTTATGTGCACATCACTGTTTTTTCTGAGTTTGGGGGACTTTTTTTACTGCTGGATTCAAAACAGAAATTTCACACAGTAAGGGAATTTATTGTCCCTATGCTTAGGCCAGTATTCACCAGGGGACCAATTAAAATAGTGCAGTGCTTGTTAATAATAATTCAAAGCGACTTTTCAGTTCAGTTTTGGTTTATTTAGGGATGCACGCTGGGACACAGCCAGCCCTCTTCAAAGGACCGAGCACACAGACCTGGCACAGCTCAGGATCTCCACTCCTTTAACCATAGCTTTTCAGGGCAGCTGAAGGTCAGTTTTACTGACTCTCAGTGGGAATATTGATAATTTAAGGAGAAATTAGCACAAAGTTTATACATTGTTTGTGTCTCGCTTAACTCCTGAGCACTAATGTGGAATTCCAGTTAAAAAGCTGTTCTGGTTCTTTGCAGCTCTGATGGACAGAGTCTCCATTAGTGAATATACCACCTAATAAAATCCTGGCATGATTTGTGTTCTTTAATAAGTAAATGGACACCCATCCATAGGTCTCATAAACTAGTGAAGCTCCAGTGACTTTACTCCTACAGTTAATGAGTTGCTGGAATTAATTACAAATTTGGTTGATGATACTCGTCTCTATGTAGCTCTATTTAAAACTCTCTCCTCCAAAATGTAAGCATGCACTTGCATTACTGCTGCAGAAAGGGATTTGGGGCTGGGTGACCATGGGGGACAGTGAGCAGAGAATAGGGCCAGAGCCCTGCAATGGCAGGAAGCAACACATTTCCAAAGCTGGAGTTTGTGATATGTTCGGATGAAGTGTCACTTTCTGCTTCCCTGAAAACACATCCTCTCTCAGGGCTATGACCTGCACCCCTCGGAGTCCTGTGTCCATGAGGTTTACAGGACATTTGCTCTGTGAGCTGGTATTTGGTTACTCCATAAGGACATATCATAAGCTCCACCATTTTGGTACACTGATAATTTTCTTTAAAAAGTATCTGCAAGTGTGAATTTAATCTACTTATTTTTGATGTCCAGTGAAGCTTTAGACAGCAATTTAATCATTATTATTGGTATTGTGCAGCTGCTCCCTAGAGGTGCTTAAACCATGTCAAAAAGGGAACCAACATAATGAGTCTGACAGAATTTCAGAGGGAGAGATTAAATTTAGGATAATGAGTTCTGCTGCATTTTTAGTGTTATTGTAACAATTCACACCACTGCATCCTGTTCATCTCTGGACTCAAAACTGAAATGTCAGTTGGGAATTAGGCTGTACAGATACATTCTTTTTCAAGTCTTTTCCTCTTACAAAAATTAAAAACAAGAAGAAAGGAACACTGCATCTCTTCCAAGATGGGGTGGAATAAATTCTGTCTGTGTAGGAGCTGGAGCAGCCTCTTTTGCTTCTCTGAATCAGACACCATCTTACAGATTAACTTGAGCTTTGTGAACTCCACCTGTGGATTTTTAAAGCTCCGTGGTGACTCATGGGTTGCAGTCTGGGTTGCAGTCCTGCATGTGCTGGGGGACAGTGAAATGTGTGTGTGCTCACACAGCACAGAGGGCTCAGACAGGGGGTGCCTGGGGGGCTGGCTGCTCCCACAGGGCGGAGGGTGTTTTGCTACAACCAGAGCTCCAAGCAGAGTTTGGGGCTAAAACTGACAAAAGTTGCCTTTCACTGGTGGAGTATTACTTCTGGAATTTTTGTCTCTCACCCCTCTCTCCTGACAGGAGCAGCATCATTCATTGAGAACAGTAACTCCCTTATCTTGGGAGTTGAACAATGTGATATAATTAATAAAAGTAATGACAATTTATTCACTGAATATCAATTAGTCTTCAGCTTTCTAAGGGAATGGAGATTGGGAATAGAAAACAGGTTGGATGATACCAGATAAAGAAATAATTTCTTTGATGTAAAGGACATTAAGAAGGGGTTTCATCCATGAGAGGATGAAAAATGAAGCAAGCTTTGTGACAACTGTGAATATTTTCATCTGTCAGTGTTCATTCTTTAATGGAGACACGAGCATAGTCCCACATAAGCACCTCAGTGCCCCCAGCTTCCCTCATGATGGGGCTGCCATCACGGGAACTGGAGTTCTTCTGTTGGAAAAGATGCTCTGGTGACAGAATGGAGAAGGCACACACCGACTCAAGCTTATGACAATAAAACAGAAGAAGCAGCCCCAAATGATGTTGTTAGTTTGCTTTAATCAGCCCACCCTGCTGCTCCTGCCCTCACAGAGCAGCAGTTGCTGAACCCATCTGTGAAATGTGGCATTGGAGCTGCACTGGCTGAGAATGCACAACACAGCTAATGGCTGCTTGATCTGTTGTGTATTTTTTTATGGTGTGCTGAAATGCCAGGCTGGAATCTGGAATGCCTCATTTATTAGCTCAGTATTAGGAAGGATACGGATGCAATTAGGGTTTGGAAAAATTAGGTTAAATACTCATTTCCTATACAGAGAGATTAAGGCTCCTCCTGTTTCATATTAGGAGAGCAGGCTGGACAGCAGCCCTGTAATTGGTGCAAGTGGCACAGGACATGCATGGAAGCACGTCAAGAGTTCAGTTTCAGCTCATCTGACTTCTGGAGAGCTGCAGTTGCACATCCTCATGCTTTCACTATGTTCTGGATTGCTTTTGTCCTCTCTTCTCCTGTTTGACTTAAGTCTCATTTGCAATTCAGGTCTCTCTAGCTTCTTGACAAAAGGGTTCTGGACAAATCTTGATTGCTGCCTGTTCTGCTCCTCTGATTCTTCTCCATCCCTTTTCCCAGTCTCTCACTTATCCCTCAGAACTGTTCCTGTTTGTTCTCTGATGCTGTGGCACAGGAAATTAACTCAGTGCTGTTGTGAGAGGTGGCATGCTGCCCCCCTGCAGAACCTTGAAATGGTTTCCAGGAGTCAGCAGCCATCACTTTGCAGCAGAAAACCATGATCTGTGTAAATCCATCCTGAAATACCAATGAGTTTGGCTCAGCGTTGTTACACTGATGAAGTTTTGCAGTTATTTGGTCCCCAGATAATTGGACTTCACAGTAAGCCTTTGTCCCAGATAGCACTTCTAGAAATCTTTTTTTCTTGAAACTTCAATGATAAAAATATCCCTACTTTTCACTGTGTCCCCTGGCAAACGGAGCATGATGTTTAACTGCTCTTTGAAAAATATTCCTGAGATAAGATCATTAGTATATAAAAACGCTTTTTTAGCAAAGGCAGCTTTTGTTGAAAAACCTTCATTGATGGTAGATTGGAAGTAATTAAGTGAAATGTAATGACTCAAAATAACAAACAAGCTCTGCATAGCTATTTATGAACACCTAGTTCTCCTGGGGAAATAAAATCTGACATGAGCAGAGTGTGAGGTATGCTCAGGGTCATGGCAGGCAGGAGGGGCATTTCTGAGCTGCAGAGTTGTGTCCGTGGCTGCAGAACAGGTTCTGTACCCCACAGCAAACCTGTGCCAGGCTGGCAGCTCCTGCAGGGAGTCCATGAGGTCCCTGGTCCTACATGTGTTCAGTTTGATCCTGACTGCATGATTCCCCTTTGTCTCTCCTGTTGGGAGCTCCTGGGGACAGGGACCTTCACACAGCTCTAGTTTTGCATGTGGCTGTTAACCTTAGTTGCTAATCTGAGCTCCTGTTGCCACTAACACTCCTACCTATCTAGATCTAGATCTGTACCTATCTATACCTTTATCTGTATCTATCTATCTATATCTCTTCTCTGTGTACCTCCCAGTCCATTACCTTCTGCTAAATGCAGGTGGTGGAGGTTCTACACTGAAGTGGAAAAAACAAATGAAAATGAGAAATAGCCTTTCCAGTGATTTATACAGAAAGTCAATCTCCAGTGTGTATGTTTGCCTCCAGCCATGCAGTGGTGTCCCAAGGACAGGCAGTCCTGTGGTGATTTTTAAAACCTCTTAGAGACACACGATGATCAGAAGTTAATTTTCATGTCTCTTCTATGGCTGCTTTATAATTAATTTCTCTGAACCAGTTTGTTTTTCTACTGCCAAACACTTCAGCGCTTATATGTAAATTATCAACATCTGAAGCCGTCTTTCCTTAGAAAGAATACAAGGCAATCATCAGATAAAAGTCATTACATATTCACAGCTATTCTGCTCCACTGATAATAAAACATTCTTAGGCAAAGGTGACCTTTTTACAATAGACTTATTAATGTCAGGGCTTCAGAATTGTCTTTTCTCATTACAAGTCTTACCAAAAACATTAAAAATAGTGAAGTTTATGATCTTAAAGATGTGTCAAAGCACAGCCATTAAGGACATTTTCATAGAATGTTATTTATATAACCCATTTTTTGCATTTTATGTGGAAAACATCAAGAGAATACAGACATTCTTGACAGAACTCTGTGTTCATGACTTCTTTTGACTTCTGGTCATATTGTAGAGATTCTAGATATGATTTCTAACACTCACATTTATGGCCTTGGAAATCTCCCTGGCTTCAAGAAAATGTTATTCCCATACACATGAGAACATCAGCTCCTTCAAATGCAGAAACATTTTTGTGTTGTCCTGAGCTTGTGCCCCCAGTGGAGGGCAGATCTATTAAAATCCAAACTATCCCAGAATTGCCATCTGCTTTTCCTGGTCTCCGTCCCACCCAGCAGAGTCGATGATGCTCATCCTCGAGCTGCTGTGCCAGCAGGATTCAGCCCCATGTGCCTCCACTTTGGTATCTCTCCAAAATCAATATTTTAAAGAAACTTAAATTATTCCTCCTACAGGAGTCATGATTCATGCAATGGTAGCATCAATATTAATACAATAATCGAACTTTAAAGTTTGGCTGCTAAGCAACCTGTCACACCCACGGAGCAAACTGGACTCAGACCAGAACAACTGGAGAAAACTTAATGTGAAAAACAAAATACTAAAGGAGGGAAAATGTCAGTCAAGTACCAGATTTTGCAGAGCCACCCTCTGGGCTCGGCTGGAGACTGAGACCTGCCTATTTGGGATGTTCCCATCCTGTCTGGTGTCGAGGCTAGAGCTCAGCCCCAGCACTGCAGGCTCTGAGCTGACCCTGCTCCCCAGGCACTGCCCTGCAGCGCTCCAGGCACATCCACTCTGCTCACCTTTTGTGGAAATAAAGAATCAAGAGGAAAATAGTTTCAGAAAAAAAATCTTATTGTCTTGCTTATTTCTTCCCTCACACTTCTGAAGACCCATTCAATGTTTTTCTTCTTGCAAACTGTTTAGTCAGAGCAATCACAGAGAGCTCTGTTTCTGCCCTCTGAAGGTTATCTAATGGCTTTCAGTATGACTAGTTTAGGATGTGTTTTGATGTGCAGGGAGCTGGGATTAACAGAGTAGAGGGAAATTACTTATTCCAATAGCTTTTTGAATAAAAAAGCAAGTTGGTTTAAAAGAGGAAAGCCCATGCAAAGTATTTCCATTATGCTGGTTTTTTCATTATCTTGAGAAGCCTGAAGTAGTCTCTGGGAAATGAGATTCTGTTTTGGTAGAAGATGCAAGTGCAGGTTGGGAAAGGGTATCAGAGCCAGCTGGTGCAGAAGGAAAAGAGAAAAGAGGTCATTCATTAGGATTTTTTCCTCATGGTTGCCAGCAAAACAGAGGAAGAAACATCCTCTGGGATATCCCAGCTGGCAAGAACATCCTTAAAGGCTGAGTTCTAACCACACCAGCAAACAGAAAAAAATAATTTAAAAAAATATGGAGATCTACGTATTTGTGGATTCACAAGTGTATTGGCGAGCACCCTGCTTGTTTTAATCTCAAGAGTTGCATGGTGATGTATAAAGTAGAAGAAAAACAGGATCTCAGCTCTAGGAACAGACGCAAATTGCTGGTGCTTTTGTGTTTCAAGGCTCAGCAGTGTTTCTGTGCCTTTTCTCTCTTCTTTGCTGTGCTTTTATCCTCTTTAAAAAAGCATTTCTGCCTGTTGGCCCTGCACGGTCCCTGCACTGGGCGCAGTCTGGCCGTGGAGGGACACCTGGCAGGTCTGGCATGGGCAGCTGGTTGTTTCTTTCCTTTCTCAGACATCAACTACCTGACTTTCCACTGCCTGTATTTCCTTCTTGTTAAAGAAGTCAAAGAGTTATTTAGCTCACCTAACGGATTGGCTGTGAACAGCGACCCCGGCTGCTCTTTCTTCTTTTTACATATCAATACATCATCCCTGTGACTGATGATTTATGCAGCCCCAGCTGTCCCACTCCCTTGCCTTGCCACTCGCCCCTTGAAGGTTGGAACTGCTGGATGGAAGCTGCCTGGCAGCAGGGCTGTCAGCTTGTGCTCAGCACCAAACACACGCTGAGCTGGAGCCCAACCTGTACCTGTACAAGCCCATTTCTGGGTCAGTAGTCGTAAGAACTCTCTCTGGCACCTGTTTGTACAAAAGGCAGTTCAGGCAAGTCTCTGTCACTCTTGTGAGTCTACTGGTGCTCCTGCTGCAAAAAAGAAAGGGTTTTGATTAAACCAAGCACAACAAGAGTAAACCAGGGTTTTTTAATTGTAGGGAGTGTTGACATGGTCTTCTGAACACTGAGGGAAAATTATCCATGGGAAATAACTTGGATTGTTGCCTCCATTATTTGGCCCTAATCCTAACTCGCTACCTTCAGATAGGTGTATAATTCTCCCATTGCAAACAAATGATACTTCTTTTCACCCCTTCCTGGTGAGGGTTTGGGCTGTTCTTGTCAACATGATTTTTGGAAGTGGTCTTCTGCGTCTTTTCTGTCAAATAGTGCATTTTTCATGGTTCCAGTTTTTCTGCATCTATTTAGTTTTCCTTTGATGGAAGCAGAAATAATACCTAAATAATTACTTTTATTTTTATTTGAGGCAGCTGTGCTGGGACAGAACCTATTGTTCAGATCTGTTACCTTTTACACAACAGAGATAAATTAATTACAGGGCTTTCCCCTGACATCCAGGCTCTTGCCTGCAAATCTTCACATAAAAGATGAATGACAATGAGGTTCTCATTACAGCTTGATGAATTAGCCTTTCCACTTCAGTTCCAGGAAAGTCTACTTCATGGTCAACACTCTTGTTTAGGCCCTGCTGTTTTTTCTCTCACTGAATTCAAATCGTGCAGCTGCTGTCAAACCACCTTTGTTGGAGCAATCCATTATTTTGCACTGCCCTTTAGAATTCTTCACTTTTCCAGGGAATTTGCCACAGTGATTTGCCAGGTAGTCAGCAACAGCATCTTCCTAATTTTCCTTTGTGCACATCAGAGACCTGGGGCTGCTGGAAGAAGTGGCAGCTTTGTGTAAAACAGCAAAAGGACCAGGAGAGCATCCTCTCCTCAGTTCAGGGCATGATCCTTGTGTTCCGGGTAAGCCTTGTGTTCAGGGCATGATCACTTGTGTAAGGGTGCATGGTGATGTTCTCAGCTTTTTTTTTTTTTTTCCTTCCAGTTGCAGAAGCTTAAATTAACAGAAATATTTTATTTGGCTGGGATGGATGTTTTTGTACAAACTAGGTGTGTCCACACAACGATCTTGTTGGCATTTAACACAGAGTTTAGTTCCAACTGGAATATCTATGGGGCAGGAGGGAAATGTGCAGAGATGTTTGCCAGGAATTGCACACGCGTGGATTCATTTCCAGTTTGTGAGAGGATGGGACAAATGATGATGGAGCTCCCCTGTGTCTGCCATGTCTTGTGATGCCCAGAGCAGGGACACCCTGTGCCCAAGGGCACAAGGGCCGTTTTGCCTACCTGTTCTGCTCTGAGAGGCCAAATGGATTACCTGGGTAATTTGAAAGCTGTTGTCTACACAAAACAAAGTCAAAAGACCCATCCCTGCCAGGTGCTATTTCACAAAGAAAGAACACTGTGTTTCTTGCTCGCAGTTCTTGGCAGTTTATCATGTTCCTTTACTTGTATCTTTAAGTGTCAACACCTTGATCAATTTTATTACACCTGCCTGTGGTCAGACTATTACCAATGATGGCTCTGATTGGTGTCTGGGGACAGGAATAAGTCATTTGTAATGACTGTAAGTGAAAACATCAAAATATTGGTAGAAGAATAGTTGCGGTAGTGTGAAGCTATCGTTATTGAGGTGGCAATATTTAACTTTATATCTTTTCCTAAAGCTTCCCAGACCACACTGACTTTTCTGGCTTCTCTGAGGTTTAAGAGGTTTGGGTGCTTTTGGAAGTGCTATCCAAACAGGATGCCAAGGCAGAGGGATGGGCAGGGTCACCCAGCAACTGCTGCATTGAGTGGCAGTGCCTGTTCCCCTCCTTGAGCAGGAGGGGAGGTGAGTGTCAGCCAGCACTGTGAGGAATTGTCCTCAGCTCCTGCACAATTCTGTGTCCTGGCATGCCACTGCAGCTCTGGAGCCCTCTCACCCATGAGAGTCCAGCAGGAACTCTTCTCCCTGCAGTTTGCTGCTGGAACAGGAAAATACCGTGGGAATTTTGTCTGCTCTGCCTGCCAGCTCTTCAAGGAAAACTCTGATCTCTCCAACCATGAAATAAAATAGAGCAAAATTTCACTGAGCCATATGGACACCAAGCAGCATAACGCTCCTGTGGAAAGTCCTCCCTGCTGTCTCTGGTGCCGATTATCAATGCAGCGTAGAGCAAAGCTGAGATTTTTAATGCCCCAAGCGTGATGCACTCCCCTGACCTTGGGAATTATTTTTATTGCTATTTTGGCTGGCTCTGTCCTTGGCAGGTTGCTGGACTATAAGCAGATGCAACAGAAATGGTGGAGACAGCTAATTTCAAAGGTACACAGAGTCCTTCCACAGCACATGGCAACCATGTTTAATGTTTGGAAATCTCCTTCTTGTGGCATGGTTTAAATTTGGAACTGCAAATGGAACAGTAGAATTTCCTTCAGTCATCTGTTCTCGTTGAAATGATACTAATGTCTGTATTTACACTGTTCTGTGGTGTCTGTGCTCCTGCTGCCTGGGCTTCTCTGGGAGTTTGTTTCCCAGCAGCAGTGATGGACAGTGTTTTGGCCAGGGGAGCACACATCTGAGCTGGGGCTGCTCACCCTGGAACACTTTCTCCCTGGGCTGCAGGAGCAAGCCATGCACTTTATTGAAGGTTGCTTTGCCTCCAGGTCCTTACGCTTCTTTATTTCCACTTAAATGGATGTTTTCCCCAAAGACAATATTTTTAAAGAAGTTCAAACTGGTTTCCAATTACTTTTCATCACATTAGTCTTCTGTTCTAAAAATCTCAGTCTCAACATCAAGTCCATTTTGAGAACTTGGGAAAGAGTTCTTTTCTTCCTGTTCTATTTTTGTAAGATGAGCATTTTAACAAAGAGCTTTCCTCTCTCCACTTAGAAAACCTCAGTGAACTGGTGGAAAAGAGGGCCAATCTCTCTGCTCTAATAACAAGATGCTCTTACCTCTCCCAGTTCATGCTCTGGATACTTGCTGGCAAGTGACCTCATATGAGAGAAGACTCAAACATTTTGGGTGAGGAAAACATTTATATAGAAACTTCAGAGAAGTGCCTCACATGGAGCAGGTCCTTGACCTGTGCTTTTACTGAATTGTATCCCAGACCACATTTAAGCAGGTTTTCTGAAATCAAGGCTCACAGAGCAGGTATGGCCCAGACCTGTGTTAACACTTGGGTATCAGCCAGGCTGTGAGGTGGGATAATAACTAATGTCCCATTGTTTTAAATCCTGAAACAATCTCAGAGTAAAACAGATTACTGAATAGTCATTACATTTGGGACTCTATGGTGGTTGTTTATTTGCAGGCCCTAGAGAACTGAGATTCAGTGGTACCAGGTGCATGCCAGAGGCCACAAGCCCCTGGGTGAGAAGCTCATTGGGGGTCACTGGCTGAAGGACACATCCCCTCTGGGTCCTCACCCTGTTTTCTGGAACTCGTTACATGGTTAATATTTGCAAAGGTTCTGATTTCACTGTTTAATGTAATTTTATTCAGTAAAACTGCCTCATTGCATAAAGGTCTTGGTATTTAATATTTAATAGCATAAATCCCACGTGAGTCCCAGGCAGAGGATAAAAATTAAATTTTAAATTAATGTGCACTCAATGCCTGCTGCCCTTTCTGCATTTAAAGGCTAATGGCCGTTCCAAGCCCAGCACCATCTTGCAGGGGCAATGCCTGTGTTCTCTGCCAAAATGACCAGGGACCATCACAGGGTGTGTAGCATTCTCCTCTACATTTGCCTCCAGCTGGGAGCCCTGTGCTCCATGGCCATTTCAGGATGGACACCTGGGATTCATCCACACAATTGTCACTCCTTCAGTCTGGCAGCTTGTGACAAAGGACACTGGAGCAGTGCCCACAGCAGAGACCTCCAGCATGGCCTCAGGTGTCCACGGTGCTGGGCTCACTGACACCAGCCCAGGAGAACCTGGGACACACAGTCCTGTGGTTCAAACAACGTGTGCCCCACATCTGTGGTGGTAATCAAGAGGTCCTGGGTTCTGCAGGAAAGGGGTTTGGGCCAGATTTTGCAAGGATTCAGCATGCAGCACGTACATGAAATTCCACGTTCGTTTGTATGTTTGGTTATTTATGCTGCTGCTTTTGCAGGGACAATTGCTTACTTTTTCTTTAATGACTTTTAGCATTTTCTTTTTCCTTCTGCTGGGAGAAAGTTTGTGATGGAAATTTGCACCTAAATTTTTTGTTCTTGAGACACAGCAGCCAAAAACACGTTCAGCTTGTCACATGGTTTGTAGACCCACCCCACAACCAGCCAAACACATTGTCCCTGCAATGTAATGTCTATTGCCTCAGTGCAATTTATGTGTATATATATATATATAGATATATAATTTCAGATTATGTAATGCCACCATCTGCTGCTTTACATAAACAGTGTTCAGCTTCCACCTTTGCTGCTTTATGCAATTTGTCCCCAGTCAAGCCACCGGGACAGGGGATGGAAGAGGGACTGTGCTGTTTGTTCTCCTCTAACTAAATACCTCTCCCCTCACTAGGGCAGAGGTGGGGAGCTTGCAGCCATAAACAGCATGTATTGCAGCAATGCCCTTTTGTTTGGCACATACTGTCCTCATTCTTCCACATGCAAACCAGGCAGCTTGTGTTTCCTTTCATGGGCAAAGTTACTGCAGGGTCAAGTGGAAAGAAGAGATTGGCAGGAAAGGAGCAAATCCTACTTAAACAAAAAAGTCTGCAGTAATTAGCAAACGTTGCAAGAATGAGCTGATAAACAAGCAAAAGGTAAGAAGGGAAAGGTAAGCTTCAGGGCAATTCATTAAGATGGTAAATGAAAAGAGACCCAAAATTTCTGGAAGAATGTAGCAGATGGGAGGGTATACTTGGGAGCATGGTATTTGTTCAAGCAGTGAGAAAAAACTGGAAATACAGGGATTCAGGACCGTTTTTGAAAGGAACTGGTTTGTTTTCCAGGAACAAGCCTCAAGGAAAGCAAGACAACATTTAATTTCTTTGCTAGCAATTTGTATTTTTACTGTTCATGAAGTCCAAAAAAACAGAAGTTCCTTTGCAAAACTGGAGACCCACACCCAGCTCTGCTCTTCAAGCACAAGCACCAAAACAGTGCTTTAGCTAACCTGCAGTGCAGCACACCTGAATGGATGGGTTTGGGATGGAACCTGTATCCTGCTGTGGAGCTGAGCCCTATTGCCTGTCTACCCTTCGGGGTCCCTTCCTGCCCACCCTCAGCCCCAGAAGGAGCCAAGTACTTGTGCTGCTGCCTGAGTTCCCTCTGTGCCACAGAAATGTGAGAAGCCTCTCAGGGCCAAGCCCCAAACCCTCAAATGGGCTCAGTCAGCCTCCATAGCTGTTAATCGGTGGCTCAGGGGGGACACTCCCAGAGGGGAGGGATAAATGCAGGGTGTTGACTCCCCCTCTTACTTTGTCCCTGCCTGTTCTGAAGTTCTGTAGCAGGCTGAGACTACACAAGAGATCTGGGTAACTGGAATCTGGCTGGTGAAGGGGGGTTGGGCTGGTACCATCATCATCTAAAGCTCTTCTGAGGACTGCTAAAATACTCAACTCTAAACTGTCTCCAGATCTTTCTTGCTCCTAATCCTGGGAAAAGTCTTGCTTTAATGACTACATCATCACCCCGTCATGCTTTTTGTGACTAAAGCATGCTTGACTCTTTGGGGTGGGAAGCTTTGTAACAGTTATTGTTAAGGGGTTTGAGGCAAAGGGATTGGGATGGCTCCATAGAGGCAGCGCTGCATTCTGTATTTCAATTTTTGGTGAGTTTATTTTTGATGAAGAACAAGGGAGTGATGCATGTTATGAGGAAGTGATCAATTACCTGGCATGTCTGAAGTACTGAGGATTTTATCACATCAGGATGATGGTGATTGATTTTTTTTTTTTTTTTTTTCCAGATCTGCAGCAGAGCAGCAATCTCTGGATGCCTGATTGCAGCTGACAGGTAAGCTGTGGAGCCAGCTTACCAGTGATTGTGACAGGCCTCCCTATCTCATGTCCCCACTTCTTTTCAGACTCTAATGGCTTGATGAAGACATGCTGTCAGGGTGGTAGAGATCCAGAGATTATTAAATGAGGACTCCTTTGACTTGCTAAATTACTTTAATCTTGCAAGAGGCTCTATTAGCTCCTATTGTCCCCACCCCTTTGTAGGGGTTAGAGAAGAAAGCAAAAGGGGTTGGCTGCAAAACTGCAGCAGTGTTTGTTCTCCTGAAAAGCTGTGGCAGAGTTGAGGAAGAAAAGTGGGAATTGCACCTGGCTTTGCCTGCCTTGCTGGCACCATGCTGGGCAGAGGATTGATTTAATTTATCCCAGCAGGTGTTGGGTGCAGAGGTCTGTTATTGGCTTTAGGGGCTTGTGAAGCACAGCACGTTTGGTGTCTTGTGCCTTGCTGGTCTTGGAAAGGATGGAGAAATTATTCTGTGTCAGGCTGCTCTTCCCTGTACCTGGTTGTGTGGGTTCCATGCTGCTCCAGTGGAGGAGAGGGTTGTGGCATGGGGGCTGGAGTTTGTATCCAAACCTTGAGTATCTGTTTCTCTGGAAAGGAGGCTGCAGTTGCAATTTGTATAAAATCACTCTTTCCCAAAAGAAATGATGGGGCTAGTTTGGACTAATTACAGAGTTGCTCCGTCATTCTTGCTGTGGCAGTGTGACAGGAAATCCTGTGTACTCCGTTTCTGATCACCTGTAGCAAGAAGAGGGAAAGAGGCAGGAAAATAGCGAAAGGAGCCCAAATAAGGCAGGAAGGCACTGAAAAGGGAATGAAGCCAAACAGAAGGGAAAAGGCTGTTTGAGGTGCAGTCATTGCAGAAATGCTGCTATCCTGAGATGACATTCACTGTAGATGGGAAGGCATGTACCTGCATTCCCAAAGTGAAGAAGGCAATAGTCTCTGTCAGTGAAGTAAATTCTCTGTTGGTTGGATGTCACCACAGAACGGGTGGCAGTCAGAGCTGTCATTGGATTGTGGACGTCCAAGACATGGTCGTTGTGCTCTACATTGAAAAATGTGTTGGAGGAGAGGAACAACTTCTTGCCAGGCTAGGACAGGCTGTTTGTTCAGAAATGGTCTCAGCTCCCAAGGCCTGTGAGTGTTTTAGGGTAAGTGCTTTCAGGTGAGTGAACTTTTCAGTGTGGGTTAAAAGTAGCAATTGAGCAGAAAGAAATATTCCATGTGGACCCATCTCCCTTCCTCTTCCATAGTATCTATACAATTTAAAAAAACCTAACAAAACAAAAAAAACAAACCCAAAATAAAACAAACAAAGCACCTACACACCACTGAATAACCTCTGACAAGATTGTGGTTAACAAAGCTGAATTTTTTAAGATCTTTGCAATGAAATGAGCTGATTACCAGTAGGAAAAAACTTAGTTTATTATCTGATTTTTAAAAACTTGAATGATTTTAGCCATTGGCTTTATCATCGGGCAAAATAACTATTTAAATTATTATCTTTAATAACTTTGTAGGAAATCTTTTAAGTTCTTTTCTATGAATCCTACTTCAAATGCACCTGCAGAGATAAAAGCAGCAAACTTAACCCAATGAATAACTGATTAACCAGAAATATCACTGCCTTGCCTTGGAACATCACAGCTCCAAGTTCATCCTGTGCATGTAATCAGTGTCTGTGCTCTCCCTGGCCTCTATTGGCGGCAAAGATCTTTTATGATATTCTGTCATTTATGACAGCTCCTCCAGAGAGTTCATTAGGGTGAACATTAATGTGGCTGAATCCAGGAAACTGCTTTTCCTGACATAATGCCAACATCTATTACAGTGCTGTGCAGTGCAGGGGGGAGCTTTATGGTTGTTTAATGCGCGTATATGTGTTGCAAATGGCATCACTTTTTAACTCTCCCCGTAAAGCAGTGTCTGTTTTCTAGATTGCCACCACTATAAATAGATGTAACGGGGAGCCTGAGCAGCTGTTGTGTTCAGCAGTTGTCTACGATGATTATGAATTAATGGGTTGTGGTTCCCAGTGCTAGAGAGCCACAATTAATCTATACCATGCTTCAGACCATCGACATGAGTGCTGGTGTTTCCCCTGCTCTACTGGTATTTCTTAGAGTTCCTCATACATGAAATCTGTATTAGAAATTGAGGCAAAGGAAAGGAGCAATGGGCAAGAAATAGCCAATGGCTTTCCCTTCTTCCATCTATGTCCATGCAGCTTGTTGTGCAGGAGCAGCTACTCAGAGTCTGAAGCTGGATCACTTGTTTCAAGCTTAGCCATGGTGGAATGTGGAGGGCTGGTGGGATGGATGCTGTGGGCTTGCTGTTTCCATGCAGTGCAGACCATGTATGTCCTTGGTTTTGAAAGAAAAACACAAAAAAGCAGAACTAAAACCCCCAAGTCCACAGAAGAAAACAGTGCTTATGACAGCAGGAGAAACATGGGGCTGAGGATTATCATTCCTTGCATGCTTGGCTCAGATGGAGAACACTGTAGCTGTAAACTACCTCATGCTTTTTCCCACAGCCTTATTCCAATCTCCTTTCTGGGTCAATTCCCAGGTAAGAGAGCTGTGCCATTCCATTTTTAATTGTTTTCAGCTCAGTCTCCTGATTGCCAGTGCGGGGCTGGCAGGGCTGCCAGGACATGCTGTAACGCACCTTGTACAAGCATCTTATCTGGTCAGAGCTGCCGTGGGTACCGTGCTGAGGAGGCTCCACAGACACGGGCATTCATCTCAGTCAGCTGCAATGAGCCACGGCTGCCAGCGGGAGAGGACAGCTGCACTGGATCCAAACTGGCTCCGTCTGTCGGCTGCCTGCCCCATGGGCTGGGATGGAGGGGTCTGAGTGGGAGACTTGGCAGGAAAATGACTTTGGGGAAGGAATTCAGGGCTGGTGAATTGCTGCACTCAGCATGAGATCAGCTTGGGAGTTCAGTAGCCTTGTGGGAGGAGGCAGGGAACCCCAGGAATGTCCATTCAAGGTTAATTAAGTTCACATCAAAGAAGCAGCATGTCAGGAACTGTGGAAGGCTGCTGGGAAGTGGGGTTCTGCTACTTGTGTGGGGGTAGGAGACTGAGCACAGGAAGTCCTGTAGGATTGCCCAAGTGACAGTGCTGAGATGTGGGGTTGGGAGAGAAAATCTGTGAATCCTGCTGCAAGATGTGAACCCAGAGCAGGATTGTTCCTGGCAATCCCAGGGAGCACACAGCTTGCATGGACAACCCCTGCTTTGAAGGGGCTGTGGCTTCAAGGGAGGCAGAGCAGCTGGGAAGTGGGAATGGCAATAGATGGGGAAGTGAAATCTCAAGGGAGCATGAGAAAGTCCTATGCCTGTTCCTGCCCCGTGCTAGTGCCCAGCAACAAGGCTGCAGGAGCCAGTATGGCCGGGGCTGCCAAGAACTGGGCTGAGGGCACAGCCAGGTGTGTCCCTGTGTTGGACTGGAAAGGAAAACCAAGCTTAGTTTTCTAACTGCCTGCTGCAGCACTTCCAATTTTGTCAAACGGGTTTTATTTCCTCTTTCAAGTCTAATGATGTCAGGAAGAGGCAGCCAGGTTATAGCTCTATTTTTAATAATTAGGAAGATTGGTGCAGGACTATGGAGAGGTTTCCAATAGCTAGTTATTTCTATGAATGGTCTGGATTAGTGTCCCGTACAGCTGATAAATATACTGGGGTGACTGGAGGATTGATTGATAGTAATTACAGGATGTGACTGGGAATTTAATTATCTCTTAAAAAATGATGAAACAAACAACTTAACCCGAGTTGTTTTTTTGGGGGCTTCAGCAGCCTTGGCATTTTTCTCCATCCTGGAACAAAACAACAAAAAACCTAGATTTACTG
The DNA here is from genome assembly GCA_013399915.1 of Illadopsis cleaveri. Taxonomy (NCBI): domain Eukaryota; kingdom Metazoa; phylum Chordata; class Aves; order Passeriformes; family Timaliidae; genus Illadopsis; species Illadopsis cleaveri. Next base: position 122,538 of record VXBB01002349.1, read on the forward strand.
AGCTATTAATATTTTTAGATTATTTTGCTTTGCAGAAAAATGATTTCTGTTTAGCTAAATCAGTGCTTCAGCCATTTGTATTTCACATGAATATTGATATCTGCCCAGCACAGGCTTGTACCATCTTGTGTTCTCTGATGGTTTGAGTGATAACTAACAGCACAATTGCCTTCAAAATAAGAAACGCTTCAAAGCCAGTCCCCTCCAAATCTCCTCTCCAATACAATCCAAACAGAACAATTTGATGGCTTCCAGGTACTTCATTTTGAGTTTTTCTGGACAGGTGTGTTAGTTGCCTCTAGCAGGAGCAGTGTGGGGTCGCTCGTGGCAGCGGAGGCGCCGGGGGCTCTGGGCGTGCTCATATGGAGGTGTGAGGGATTCATACCCTATGAATCAGTGCTGGGTCAGCCTGGGGGGGCACAGGCACAGCCCCTCAGTGCCCACCAGTCTGGGGAACACAGGCACAGCCCCTCAATGCCGTGTGGGGGGCACCGGCACAGCCCCGCAGTGCTGGGTCAGCCTGGGGAGCACAGGCACAGCCCCTCAATGCCCACCAGCCTGGGGAGCACAGGCACAGCCCCTCAGTGCCGTGTGGGGGGCACAGGCACAGCCCCTCAGTGCCAGCGCTCCCATCCGGGCTGCAAGCAGAGCCTGTGCTCCCTGCNTCTCCAATACAATCCAAACAGAACAATTTGATGGCTTCCAGGTACTTCATTTTGAGTTTTTCTGGACAGGTGTGTTAGTTGCCTCTAGCAGGAGCAGTGTGGGGTCGCTCGTGGCAGCGGAGGCGCCGGGGGCTCTGGGCGTGCTCATATGGAGGTGTGAGGGATTCATACCCTATGAATCAGTGCTGGGTCAGCCTGGGGGGGCACAGGCACAGCCCCTCAATGCCGTGTGGGGGGCACAGGCACAGCCCCGCAGTGCCAGCGCTCCCATCCGGGCTGCAAGCAGAGCCTGTGCTCCCTGCCCTGCTGTCCTGGAGGGTTGCAGGAACGGGGCTGGGGAGAGGCAGAGAGGAAAAATACCAGAATAAAGAAACCCGTTCAGTTAATTGGTGAAATCCTCTTTCTCTGGTTGACTGTATTCGTTCTGACAGGAGCCTCTCCTCCTTCCCTGGAGTGCTCTGGCAAGTGAGACTCTTGCAAATAAAGCAAAGGATCTGCTGAATGCACAGCCATGCATAATTTAGGAGTGCTGGAGCCTTCTGTGCATCTCATCACAAAATGGCATTCAGTAAGTGCTAACACAACTCCTTTGTGGATAGACATTCCTGTGAATTTCTTGTTTTTCACTAAGATTTGGACATCAGACCCCTGCCAGGAATTAAAAATTGACCAGCAGGAAGTACGCTAGCAGGGCTAACACTTAACTGACACGTGTGCCCACAGTCAAAATAAAGAAATGATTGTGGATTCGTGAGTGGGTTGGCTTTGAAGGATAGTATGAATAAATGATGGAAAACTACATTTTCCTTGAATTCACACTTTTCACCCATAAGTCATAAAAACAAATTTGATGCTAGAGAATGTAGCTGGAAGGGGGAGACAAGGACATCTCTTTCATTCTAAGGGTGTGGAGAGAAAGCGTTTTATGTCTCTGGACCAGGTGTGTGAGAGGGAAGAGCCATAACTCTTTAACTTGTGTATCTGTTCCCATCAGGTAGATGTGTCATGCAGGGAGAAAGACCAAAGAAATTATTAAAACTAGTGTTGATATTTACTTGCATTAATAAAATGTTGTGCAACATCACCTGAATGGAAATAGAGTTTGTCATTAGTAGGTGGTTCATCCTGCTTTAACAATGCAGAATGATTAATTCTTCTTTTTCATGCCACAAATAGTAATTGAACAGGGATATTACATAGTTGCACCTGATTTTCACTATACAGTTACAACAGTGTGTAAACCAAATCTTTTATTGATGAGAACAGCCATAAGTTTGAAAACTGAGTGAGGAGCATGAAAACCACTCTGAGGCTCCCCTAGAGACATGTGAGAAATCTGAAATTATTAAAACATACGGTGGCACATACTGATTACTGACAGCTCCTGCGGTGGCTGTGAGCCCTTATTTCTCTTTGACTCCAGCTTATCTAAGGATTCTCAACTTGGTTGGTTCTCCCCCTTCCCTTGGTAAATCTGCTGTGACAGGGAAGCTCTGCCCTGTGCCCTGGACAGTGTGACCCTGCTGATGGACTGTCCTGCTGCGGGGAGAGTTTGCTGGTCTCTGTTCAGCAGCATCCCCTAAAGCCCCATCCCTGCTAGGTGACGAGCAGTTTTAAATCCCACTTACCTGCACAGCCCCTGAATTGCAAGGCTTTATTCTACTGCAGTTTTTAAAAAACATTGTTGTGTATCTGATATTAAAGCTGAGTGTTTATACCTGGTACTTGAACCCCAGAGGGAGGGAGTATATTTGTAAGTGTGGTCGATATATTTATGCTGTTTGCCAAGTCCCTGTGTGCAAGGATGTTCACCACCACTCAGTGGCCATCATCTACTGCCGTTCTCTCTTTATGCGTGCATATATATTTACTGATATTGATTAATATTATTTCTCATAAATAATACATCACTGTGGTTTTGTATGTGCCACTGCAAACTGCAGGAATACACGAAGGGTAATGAATGTGGTGGTAAAGCTGCTCCATCCCTGCAGAGCTGCCCCAGGGCCTGGGGGGCTGGCTCCTGCCCTCACATCAGCATCCCTGCCCACCAAGGTCTGGGCTCCAACACAGCTGAGCAGACCCTGCTGGTGTCTGGACCCTGCTGCTGCTGCCTGCTTGAGGAGAAAAAACTCTTTCCTCTGCCCCTGGAGAAGCCCCTTTGGAAGTTTCCTCCCAAATTTGCCCTAAACCAGGACACCCAGCTAGAGACAGTCAGGAGGGATCGTGACAGCAGGGATGGAGTTCTGTCACTGCACAGGGCACGAGCTGGGTGCTGCCATCCTGCTGGCACATGAGGACAGAGAGCCAGGGCTGGAAGCACAGTGCTGACAACTATTGCTTCTCTGAGGAACTCGAGTTATTCACGTCAGTACCTTTTTGCCCAGTAAAATGGGCAGATTCTCCCCAGACCTCACAGCCCCATTGTGCCAACCACAGCATGAGTAAACAAGATAAAAGCTGAGCCCCTGGGCCCAAGTTCAGTCAGCTCTGATGGGAGGGAAGGAGGGAAACAATGTTGAGAGGTGAGCACATCAGCAGCTCCTCCACCGGGAAAAGTAGGTTATTCTGAAGCAACAAACAACAGAAACATAAAACAAATAAACAAAGGAAGGGGAAAAGAAGGAGATGGGATTTGGACAGAGACTGGTTTATTAAATTCCAGCTGGACAGTGATACCAGTTCTGGGAGCACTCTGCAGTGCATTTGGTGCTATCCCCCAGTGCTGGGATAGGGACCAACCCCACTCTCCCCAGTGAGTAGCTGTGTGTGCCCAGCTGGGAAATTCTGGAGAAATCTGGCTGTTCCCAATGGGCTTTCAGGGAGCTCATGTCCTGGTGCTCACAGCTGAATCCTGGGCATCCCCAGGTGTCCTCATCTGAGTTATTATTTGGCAGCAAATCCCAGTCAGTCAAGTGCAGCCCAGTCCTCTACTCTGGCGGTTGCAATTGCTGTGCAAACTTTTTGTCGAGTATTTGTTGGAAAAGGCTAATGCCAGCATGGTTTGCTTTAGGAAAAAACCATGCCTGATAAATGGGACTGTTCTGCTTTGAGTAACACTCAAAGTGGTTGGTGCAGAGCACAGCTGGAGCCTCTCATCATAGCAAGGGAAGGCTGACCTTGCTGTAGCAGAGCAGCCTTGCTGGCAGGTTCTTTTTTTCCTCCGCTTTCCTTTGGTGAGGATACAAAAGGATGGAGGGTTCTGTGCCAAAGCCAGGATGCTGAGCCCTGGGGAGTTCTGGTTTGGCCCGTGCCCTAATCCTGCTGATCTGTTCTTAAGCATGTGCTTTGATGATCAAAAGGCAGTTCAAATATCAAACAGCACTTTGCTACCCTAGGTCTCCAAATGCTTTTCAAAGAGGACAGGACCATGTGTGATGCTTGCAGCATGGGTTTGGGGAGCTGGTTGGTGTGGGAAGCCACTGTGCACACCTGAGGTAGGATGGGCACTGAGGGTGTCTGTGCCACAAAAGCGTGAGAATGCCTTCTGCATAGCCAGGAATGGGTTTTACAAACAGAGTGGTTCTTCCAGGCACAACCTGGGTATTGTTAGTGTGTAGTTATATGCAGAGAACTATATGTCCCTGCTTTTGGAAACTTGTATAGTTCCTGTTCTTGGAAACACCTATAAAGTCAATAAGTTATTGACAGTCACTGCCTGGCTTGTCACGTGGAGTTATCTGCCACGCCAATGGGGCAAGGAGTTGCTTTGACAATGATTTTTGGTGCTCCATCAAAGTTAGTGGATCTAAGTCAGTTTGTGTCAGCTGAGTATCACTTTTACAGATGATTTTCAGCACAGACTGTTTTTGCAAAACAATTATTTCAATAAAATCCATCAGTTCCTCCCTCCTGGTACTGCTTTGGTCAGTCCCAGAGCTGACCATGGCCAGGCTAATGCCTCTGTTCCTGGCATCTCTGTGGGGATGCCACTGCCAGCCCAGCTCAGGGGCGGCCTCAGACAAGCATCTTGGTGGGGCAGGGAGAAGTTCAGCAAGCCCAGGTTGCCTGTGGGCATCTGTGATCCCATCTCTTCTGTCCGTTTTTTGTACAGAGTACTTACCCCTTCCCAAACCACCCAGGCTTTCTCTTGGTCATGGATGATGGACCCTGGATTTCTACTTAACTTAGTGCCTCCTGGTTTTCTGGGTTTGTCCTTGTACATTTGTCTTATTTTTACACTTGTCCTTAGTAACTTGACCCAGTTTCCACTCTCATGTATTTACTCCCTATGGCAAACCCCAGAGTCCATAAGACATCAAAGATAGTACATATCCTCTTCTAAATTTGTTGTGAAATGATTGTCTGGAGGCAAATGATAATTTCCTAAGACTGCAAAAGATTGAGAAAAGCTGTTTCAAATGGCAGCAGCCTCAGCTCTGCAGTAGTTGGTGGTTTTGGCCATAAGCTGCATAAGCTCCCAATAGTTTCTGCTCCCCTTGCTTTTCTGAACCACTGAATAGCCACAGCATAGTGGTCTACACGATGCTCCAGCTTTGTCCCTGCACCATGGGCATGGAGAGGTGTTCCAGGAGAGGTGACACAGAGCCCTTGGTGCTGCCTTGCCCAGTGTGAGGAGCGTTTTAAGGACTGGGTCCAGAGGGGCAATGTTAAGAGTCAAATGACTAAGAGGAATTTACACCAGTGGGAGTCTCTTACATATCTGATGTTATTTAGGAAAATATGCAGAGAGAGATTCTTTATCTTTATGTAGAGTTGCATATTTTATCTATCAAGAGAGCAAGTCTGGTGTGTCAGAATATGTAAATATGTTGAGTAACTCTGAGGCTGGCAAAAGAGCCAATATTAAAAAAAACCCAGATTTGAATCTCTGGCTGCCTCATATCCTCTGCTGCAGATGCCTACCTCCTTAGGAAATAAAAGATATTGTTTAACACACTCTGAGCTGTCACAGTTAAGTTCAATACCTCTAGTGTCTAGTACTCCTGGATGTAATTGGGATGCTGTACATTTTCCTAGTCATTACTTGGGAATGATGCTCTACAAAGTCAAGCTGAAAATCAATTGGAAAGCTGACTTCTTGCAACTTCCACAGCTTCTTTTCTTTCCTTGAAAGTTGAAGTATTTTCCTGCAAGAAAATTACATCGACTGAATCCCTGTACTTCCCTTTTATGTCTTGCTTTCTGGGTTCATAGCTGCTCCATCTTATCAGAGTGGAGATTTCATTAGGGAACTTTTGAGAGTTTTTCTTTTAATTAAAGGCAATATCATACTTCCTTGGTCAAACTACAGCTGCTAATTCCCAGCTGTCAGTGTGGCATTTGTTTAATTAAGAACAAAATTATCTGCATGATTGGAGAACCATGAGACAGATTTTTGAACATTGACAGGGTAGGAGCTGTTGCTGGGGTAAATCAGCTCCATTTCAGGTCCATGGAAAAAGAGCACCTTCTACTGACTGGGGACAGGTTGGAGTAGCAGGAGAGGGGAAGAACAATCCCTTCTCTTCCTTGGCTCTGAGCTGACAGTTAGGCATTGCTAACAATGCAGATACAGATGCCTTCCCACAGACCTCTTCCTGTTTAAGATGTGCCCTTCACCTTGCTCCCATTCTTCAAGACAAAATTTTTAAAAGAAGAAATCCCTAAAAAACCCCAAACAAACCCCCAGTGGTGGGTGGGTGGGTGCTGCAGGGCTGCTGGGGGATGGGGGACAGTCAGCCTGGGAGATGGCCCAGGTGTCCCCTGCCTCTGGCAGCTCCTCATGTTCACAGGATTCATTTGGGCACAGGCAGGACTGGCAGGTTGAGCTGGATGAATTGTGACACCAGGAGAGTGTGAGATGTTCATCACAGTGCTAAATGGGAAATTCCTAAGTGACCCAAGGTGATGATTTCTCATAACCTTTGGGGTTTTTTTCTTTTTATGGGATAGATAGAATGGAAAATTGATGAGTGCAAGTCACACTTTTTATCCTGCTTCTGGGCAGACTGCTGAATCCACTTGATCATGGAGTTGATGTATTGAGTTTGCCCAGACCCTCATTCTCTGCTATCAGAGTGTCTGGTTTGACGTGGAACAATCTCCAATAAATTCAAGGCTGTAAAACTATAACAGGACCCCACAGCAACCTCCAGTTCCTTGACTTAAAACAGGTTTTCAGAGATTTTTGAAAGGTATTGACCTTTAGTGTGCTTAATGATCATTATAAACCTCAGAACTATGTTTGGTAAAATGAGAAACAGAAGGAAGGAGGGAGAGACAGGATGTTTGTGCTGCTGAACAAGAAGACTGATCGTTCTGGGAAGAGGCTCCTGGCGCCTGCTGTCCCATCGTGCTGTGGGTATGGGGCCAGGGGGTACAGGGACAGTGACACAGCCGTGGGGCTTCTGCTGTGAGAGTCCCCTTGGCTGCTCTTCACTCTCTGAGCGATCATGTCCCATGAGGGGCACAGGAATTTAGGCATAATTCTGCTTTGTGCGAGCCAGTGGGATGAAAACAGCACAGCAGCAAGAGTTGGGGTGCTTGGGGGTCTGTCTCCTCCTCCCTTGAGGAGTTTTTAATGCTTGGAAAGGTATCAATGCATTAAAAATCTCATAACTAAAGGTGAAAAATTCAGAGAAAATTTGACCTGTTAGTAAAGGATTTAGCTAAACGTTTGTGTAAATATTTATACTGCACTATACCATTAGCTTTTGCAGTTAATCTGCTTTCTGTGCTAGATGCTCTGAGTAAAATATGTTCCCAGAGTAGTTTACAATAAAAATTAGTGCTGTAGCTGGCCTACTACTCTTCTTCTGTAAAAGATTTAAAAAGATAGATGCAGAAGTCCCTTTCTGAGGGGGCCACTGATCTTTTTTCTCTCTTATGGAAAATAAAACCACTAAAAGGCAACAGAAAGGACCAGTTTCTGGGAAGTCTGCTTGGTTTGCTTGTCATTTTGCAAGGCAACTTCTATTTGCAAATGGAAAATTCTTAAGATTTTAAAATGTCACTTAGAGCATCTGCAATTGCCCTGTAGAAGAGTTTGTTCACCTGTCAGCCTTTATAAGCATATGAACATGAATTTCTTTTACTCCTGGGAAATCTTGTCCAATTCTAACACTTTTCAGTGTGGTTGGTGAGGGGGTAGCCTGAAGTTAAACACAGGAATATAATATTGCATTTGACGCTTATCACAAATGTTGTGCATAGTGTATTCTGAATACTGAATGTGGAGGACGGGCCCCTCAGCCCATGGATGAACCTGGCTCATGTCAGGAGTCCAGTTAGTACCAGCAGAGCAGCTTCTGGGGAAGAGGCTGCTGAGGACCAGCTCTGGGCTTCTGCCCCAGAATAATGAGATGCTGCTTCACTGGCATGAGAAGAGCTGAGAACTGCCCCTTTGCTTCTCTCTTGCTCTGTGCTCAGCTTGTAAAGCAGATACTGATGGCTCTTCTCTGTTATGGGGCTGGGTCACAGCCGCACTGAAGACTGAACCTACCAGGGCCCGTGTAAAACTCTTTTGTTTTCCAGATTCTCCTCATTTAGTCACAATTACTGGTTGAACACTAGTAAATGTTTCTAGAAATGCTGAGACTTAAAAAAGTCCTGTGTCACAAAATCACCCAGGGATCATTGGGAAGACTTTCCTGTGACCACATAAGCTTGGGAGGTGAGTGCAGCCAAGGCGGCTGGAGTGGTAGACACCATGACACAGAGCACCGAGAGACCCCGAAACAAGGCATGAAGACATTTCCCCCTCTCCCCCTCCCTTGTCAGCTGGAAGGACCACCAGCACAGACACCAGAGCATTGTACAGACCTGCTTGAAAGCAAAAGGTCTTGCTCAGTCTGCCTGGAGCTAGTGTCTGGGGAGGGGGACAAGCAGAAAAGGATAAAGACAAGGAATTTGTGGCCCCTCAGATTTGAAATGCTCAATTTTGAAATGTTGAAATATTCTCAGAATTGATGCTTTGGCTGCGTCCACAGTCCTTCAGTATCACAGGTTCCCTTGGCATCAGTTGCGTTGCTGCAGCCAAGCCTGGAGTTTGCCCCTCCACCCTCATGCCCTCCAAAGACAGAAAGTAGCTTTCAGTTACCCCTGTCTGTACTTCAGAGATTCAGCCTGCAGATCCTAACAGCAAGAGCACATACTGAAAACAAATCCTCAGCTTGAGTCCCCACCAAGAATGAATACTGAAGGTGCATCTGCAAAAGGCACCCAACTGGTGCTGGAGGGATCTGTGTGGGGCTGGATAAACATGTAACTTAGCAACAAAGAGCCAGTTGTGCAGGTTGGCAGGGAAATGTCAGAGCACAGGGTTCACATCAACTCGTACCTATGTGAGGAGATCCCTGGCTATGCCCCGTGCCAGGGGCTGCCCTGGGCTGGGCTGCAGCTGAGCTGCTGCTGCTCTCCTGGGCTTATTCAGTCACTTCCACTTTTCCATGGCTCCGATAAAAAGTGATTATGTCAGTTTCCTGTCAAAGGGACTTGTCATGAACAAAACCCTCTGTGTCTTTATCCACCTTTTTCTCAGAGTAATGAACAGTCCATTGAGCCAACAGCATTGCACCATGTATTTGCAGGAATTCTTGTAACATATGTGCTGAGGCTTGGAAAAACTTTTTTTAGATAAGCCAAATAATCTTTTCAATTATCTTTTGCTGAAAATATTGTATTTTTCTAGGCATTCAAGAGTGTTATGGCATAAAATACCAGCCTAATTATCATTATCTTCTCTATTATGTTTGCTGAAATATTTTTTGGAGTTGTCAAATATACAGCTATGTTGTTATTTGGGAGGGAGGCTTTAGCAGCTGGATATTTCTTGACTGTGCAATTTGATCTTTCTTGACTGTGCAATTAGATCTACATATTTCATTTCTAGAAGATGTTATCTAAAAGGATAGCAGCAGCTCATACTTATTTATTAGGATTATTCCATCATGGTGGAAACAGCTTCCTCAGATGAGTCTTGCAGTTCCCAGGGCTGGCATGGCAAGTGCTGGGGGGCCAGGGCAGTGTTACCCATTTCTGGCAGCCTGCTCAACCCCCCCTGGCTGTGTGATGCCATGCACAGGCAGTGTCCAACACAGATCTGGGCTCTGCTTGCAGCCAAGCCTGAAATGAGGGAGCAAGGCTGTGTCCTTACTGTACAGTGTGTGTGCACATCTCAGCTCCTACCCAGCTCCTGCAGCACTGAGCTGCTCATGCTGAAAAACAGGTTTTTCCCACAAACTTGGTCATGATGTGCAAGGCCAATGGAAAATCCTTCCAGCTGCTGTTGCAAAGCACCATTCCCCTGAAACAAAGGGAAGTTTTATTGCACCATGGAGCCAGCAGAGGGGATGCATTTACAATTCATTCTGGTTCCTCCAGGAAATTCTGTTTGGCTCTGGCATCTGAGAGCTGTGGCTGCTCAGGGGCTACTGAGAACTGGGAGAGAGGTACTGCATGTGTGGGTTCCCAGTCGAGATGGGGGGTGAAGCTTTGTGCTTCAAGCATTGATGTAGGCATTTACTTAAATTATCGCTAAACCTAATGTCACCCCATCTCCTCCACTGCCTATTATTGAGTGCTCCAGCTGGGTAATCTCATTAGAATTTGTCTCGTTCTCACCTCCGGCAGCAGCCATGTACACAGCCTCACAAAAGGTTATTCACACAATATTGCATGACCTTGATGAAAGGCGAATTTGATAAGAATTCAATTTAAAATTCCATTTGTACTGACAAACCAGGATTTTATTGATGTCACAAATTTTCAGCAGTAGAAGTGACATTAGGAGCGAGGCTGCCTTGTTTGCAGGCCTGGAGGTGGACAAGGCAGAGGATTTATATCAAAGGGTCAACGTACCTTGCAGCAGTTTAGTCTAAACGCTTCAGTAAACTGTTAGTAAGTTTTCTTTCCTTTATTATCCTATTTTTCTTTGCGGTTTGCTTAAAGAGGTCTTTGCAGTGGCAGGGACAAAGCAGCAGCTGATAAGGAAGGCTGTTTTTCCCCTGTGCATTTCAAAGCTCATTTCCTACTTGCCCTTTCATCCTTCGGTACCCACCAGATTGAGCCAACAGACAGAATAACTAACCAGCCTGATCTGCTCTCTGAATGGGGTGCTCATGCCGTGAGTACAGGTGGTCCCTGCCCCTGGCAGGAGCTCTGAGGCAGCTGGGGACACATGGGGCTGAGCCGGGTGTGGAGGTCCGGCCCCTGCTCGCCGCGGCTGCACGGCTGAGCGGGGCATTGGTGTCTGACATGTCCTACGAGCAGATGGGGACTCGCTTGTCCAGCCAGTGATGCAGCCCACCAGCTGCTGCTGTCCACCAGCTTGGTTTGGTGTTGAGAACCATGTTTAATGCTTCCCGTGTGTGATCAGTCGCTGCTGATCCTGCCATCCCTGCCGTGTCCGTCACACTGCCTGCATCCCTCGTTAACCTTTCTCGGCGAGCAGCCGGCGTGAGGCTTGCCGGAGTGGAGGTGCTGTGGTTGCCAAAGGCAAAGGGAGGGGAAGGAGGGGCATAGAGAGGAAAACAGCAGGTTGCCAGGGGCTGTGGGAGTCAGCGTATGCAGAAGAAAACAGCGACTGAAGTCACAGCAGCCCGTGACTGTGTTCCAGACCCAGCAGGGCTCAGCAAGTGTGGCAATCTGTTGTTTGTATGATGCGTGTCAGGGTACGGCAGGGCGGGAGAGCCCAGAAAAGGCAGCTGAAAATAACAGCGCTCCAGTGTGGAGACGCCTGGAGAGGAGGGTGCTGGCACCTGGCAGGGGCTCCCCAGGTGTGCGCAGGCGGCTGCTGGGACAGGACAGCGCCTCAGCGGCCAGCCCGTGTCCCTGCTGCCCACATGTGACACCCAAGGCTTCACCAGGTTCTGTGCTGCCGTTCCATTCCAGGTGGCAGGAGGTGGCACAGAGCAGGACACAGGACGGGACTGCCACCCAGGAATGGCAAGTCCTGTCCCCTGCTGCCGTAAGCTGCACATTGGCACACGCTGCAGTTACAGCATCTGGAGAGTCACAGATCTACAGCAGATCCAGTATTATAATTACTCTGAGTTAGTACCTTGGAAAAATCACACACTCTGAAAGGAACGATATCCTCAGAAAAAAACCCATGCAAAGTAAAAAGCCAACCTTATCTGACTTAATTTCCTTTTGCTTTGATAGATTTTGCAATAAATTACTTATTTAATGGATAGCATGAAACATCACACAGTGAAATTTCAAACATTCAAATGCCTTGATCATTTAATACTATTTTCCCTTCTTTATTATGCCATAGGCAGAATTTTAATTATAATATTTATGCAAATTATGTTTGTATAATCGTATTTGAAAGACTGTGTGGATCAAATTTTCCAGCCAATTTATCTAAATACAAGCCTTAAACTTTCCCTTTATCACTGTCACAAACACTCTTCCTCCTAATTTGTCATTTTAGGCACTTCCTATTTCACTATCACAGAAGGCTCAGTGTCATTTGCGGCCTCCAAAAAAAAAAAAAACCTCAGGAGTCATAGTCAGAAAACCCAAGCCCATGTTTGTGTACATGGGGGAGTAGAAAATCTTAGCTTTACATGCAAAATACTTTTTTTTTAACTGCTTGGTTTTTCCTTTTCCTACTGGCTATCTGAAATTGTCTTGAATGCTCACTGCCCATAACAACAATGTCTTTCCCCTTAAAAATCTGCTTAGTGCTCCTGGTAAATCCCCCTGTTGGTGTTAGTGGGTGACAGTGTTCGTTAGCAAATGACTGTCTAAATGAGAGAAGCAATTGGGCAGATTTGTGAAGGACAAAACGTGTATCGATTAATGTAATGATGACACATGCAGAATAATTTTTGGACTCAAACAGAAAGTAAAGATCAAAAGGATGGGAAAAAAACAGGTGTCTTCTAATTAGGGCATAAATCAACAATTAGGAGCTTTCTTTGACTGCGTGTTGAAACTCCTGGCATTAATCACTGCTGCTCTGTGCATAACACTCCAAAGAAAGGAAGCAACCAATATTTTCACATAATTAAAGGAAATTATATATCCAATACCTTTTAATGTGATTAACAATGATAGGATGAAACTGTTTAAGAGCAGCAGTTAAGAGGAATATTAGCTGCCATTATGGCTGAGCTAAATATTCAAGGTTATATCTACCCAGCTGTGAATTTGGAAGGTTTGCCTGGTAGGTAAGATAAAACTCTTCACTCATAATGAAGCAAGTAGTACCTGGGAAAGATCATAATTGGTGCTGTGCAACAGGGCCTCGGTGGTATTCAGTTACCAGCTGTCCCTGGGGTGAGCAGTGAATGTGCCCAAAATGTCAGTACATCACAAAGATGCCAATATATAAACCAGACATATTATTCTGCAATAAAAAATAGATCCACTTCTAAATGCATTATGCAAAAGAGAGAGATGAATGTAGGGCTGAGCTGTTCACTTGGTCACAGCCCAGTGCTCTGCCCTGGATTCTGAGAGTGTGGAATCAACGGAGAAACCAGCCTGGCAAGGGTTTTTCCCAGGGCTGTTTTGGGGAGGGGCTGCTGCCCTGGGGAGGCACACCAGGGTGTCCCTGAAAGCCCCTGTCAGGGCACAGAGGGCTAGTGGAGAGGAAGGGCTGGTGGGTGGACAGACAGACTGCCTGGACTGGGTGTTCTGTGGGTGCTCATGCTGTTCTCTCGTGACCTGTGCTCCGGGCAAGGAGTGGCCGTGCCCTGGGCTCCGCAGGCAGCTGCCATGGGAGGAGAGAGGCTCACCTGTGTCCCGTGGAGCCCATGGGTCTATAGGGGCCCTGCTGAGGGAAGATGAGACAGAAGAACAGGGTGTTGTAAGTCCTTCTCCAGTGGCTGCCAGCAGCTCTCCTCCCTGTGGGGAGCCAGAGCATCGCCTTCTGCTCTGTGCATCTGACTGTGCTAAATGCCATCACCCCTGCTATCCTTGGCAGGCAGGGGAGAAACATGTCACTAGGTGAAAGTGGACTTCTGGACAGTACATTTGTATTTTCTTCTTAACTCTCTGCATGAAAAGACACATCACAGAGAGGGACAGAGCACGGATGTGGATGAGAATTTCTGTTAATGTGGAGTGTGGACAGCACACACATAGATGGGCTTTTGTGGGTGTTGGTGGGTGTATTAAACAAAACAGTTACATCCTGGCACCAGGTCAGTTTTCTGGAGGCATAATCGGTTGTATGAATGTAAGGACATGTTAAATTAACTAAGACCCAGTAGATGAAGTATAAATTAAGAACTCTTGTGTGCCCCCTGTTCTCTGCCTCTGAGAAGGCACCAGTGATCTCACACAGCAGAGTTCTCCATTGGAGCTTGTTGTGCTTCACTGAGGCAAGAGGATGAGAGCGCTGGTAAATCCGGGTTGGAAAATAATTGTGTTCCTGTCTCCAACGCTCAGCAGTGTCATCAAAATCCTGGGTAATGAGCTATTCCCTGAGTGACCAGTATGGGGAATGTTACAACTTGGTCTTTGGTGCCCTGAAGGGCTCAGTGAGGAGGATTCTGTCAGCTTGCAGCAGCACTGGGTAAAGCCATTAACCCCAGCCCTGGCCAGTGGGCAAACACCTCAGCTGGGAGTTGGGAATACAAGCATGGGGCTGGGAAGGAAAGAACAGCAGAGAGCTGCTTGTGCAGGAATGCCTGCTCATGCTGAATCCTAATGACAGCAGCCTAAATACCAGTGTCTTTAGTTATTTCCTGGTTTAATTAAGCAGAACCAGGCAGCTGATGATTTTTATTTTAATTCAAGCAGAAAGCCTTTCCCCGTGCCTGAATTAATGCCAGCCCAGCGGCTGGCCGCACAGATGCCAGAGGGCTGTTTTGTTTATCCGGACACAAAGCCTCCATAGACTGGGTGCGGATGATTAGGGACTGCAAATCTTCATTTTGAAAAATCTGCTGTGGAGTTTCCTTGTTGTCCCCAGAAGTCTCTGAGTCGAGGACCAGCGTGGACAGCACTCCTGCCCCCTGGCACGTGCTGCGATGGGCACTGAGCTGAGCACTGCCCCAGCAGTGTGAGCAGGGAGAGTCAAACCTTCCCCCTCTTGCTGGTGACAGGCATAAAGGAGGCAGATGCTGATGCTGCCAGGAAAGTCCCATGTGACTGACTGTTTGCTCTCCAGGGCTGGAGCAGGTGCAGATGTGCCCCTGAGGTGACACTGCATTTACAGGCTGCAGTCTGCAGCAATTGGGAACAGCCCCGCAGAGACCTGCTCTGCCTGGGGACAGTCCTGCACTAGGCTGCTGTAGCTCGGGGTTCCCTAAAGGTCCCCAGGGTCGTTGGAAGCCCCTTTCCACCTCTCAGTCTAAAGTTCTCTGATTGTGTGTCCTTCCAGGAACCACAGCAAAAGCCAGGTGGGAAAGAGTAGGCTTGCCTTAAACCTGGAGGCTTCAAGCACCGTGAGTTTTTCTCATGTATTTTAAAATACTGTGTCACCTTGATGATATTTTGATATGTCCCACTAAATTACCTTTGCAAACCCTCCACTAAAATTTGGCCTAAAAAGATGGAAATTAATTCCTGGATAGTGAAATTTGCCCAGTCCTCTTCTTTTAAGCAGTTAAATGACTGAGTAGTAGATCCATAAATGAACATCTTATTAGCCTAATCCTGAATGGAAGAATACACAAATCAACCATTTGTTCAGTGGATATCATTTAAGCTTGCCATCCATCTTAGTCAAAGGAGGTGCCAAGTTTAATTTATCAGTGGCTGGCCAAGAACTCCCAGAGAGGGAAGAGGGGAACAGCAGTCTTCCACTGGTGCTCTCCTGCCGTGGATTAGCATGCCTGTTCTTACTTGCAACACAATGAAACGCAGGGATTCCTTCAGCTGTGAGCTGTCCTGCTTCCAGGGGGTAATGGTGGGGTAAGCAGGAACATCCAGTTGTTAAAGTGTTGGGATTGTGCTGTGAGGGCAGCCAGGAAAGTGGAGCAAGCCCTGTTTGAGCAGGGTGAGCACAATGGTGAGTTCTTCTTCAGGTGGCAGAGATGTGGGACAGGAGCTGCTGCAGGTGCCGAGACCTAGCACTCCTTCACCACCTCTTAAGGAGCAGCTCACCTGGACTCTGTGGTGTCCTTGACAAAGCCTGAAGCTGAACAAGAGACTTGCACTCTCTTTAAAAGTGACTGATTGAGACATCATTTGGATGCAAAATTTTTCATCAGTATTCATGTCCTCAGTCTCAGCTTTCATTAAGCCAGAATTGAAATGATCGGAAATCAGAGAGTGGCAGGTTTTGAGCCAAGACGTAGGAGGTCGGGCTGGACTTTGCAGAGGTCTCTGCCCGAGAGGGCTGGAGCCTGGTCCTGCAGAGGGTTTATGGGTTTTTATTAAGCTGTGTGCTTAATAAAAGAAAAAGTAGTTGTACAAAAGGGATGGAACAATCACCTTTGGTAAGCGTTGGTAACTCTGAGCAAATCAGTGTGCAATTGTTCTCCAGAATCAGTATTTTGTATCTCTGGTTGCAGTAAGCCCAGAACTGTGGCATTAAGCACCTCATTGGCCCATGACTACAGAGCCAGTCTTCAACCTCCCTGCACCCTCCAGACCCACACATTCCGTATCATAAACACACTGTAAGAGTTGGAGGCCCAGGACACAAGGATGTGCCCATTCTCCAGACTCACAGCATTCCACAGGGACACTGCTGAAAAGGAAGCTCTGGTGTGGTTTTAAAAATACCTCTGGATCTGGGCAGTGCTGGCTGGGTTTGTTGCCCAGTTAAAACCTGAGAGGAACCTGACAGCTGTGATTTGAGGAGGAAAGCACCAACTCACGTGTGCAGTCTGCCGCTCCCAAACAGCCAGAATGGTTTAAGCTGTTGAAAACAGGATAAAATCCTGCCGTGGGCTGCGTGTGCTGGGATCAGAGCCACAGTGTGACTGCCGGGCTCCCAGCGCCGCTGGGCTTCCCTCGGTCCTCCAGTGGGTTTATCCTGATATAACTCAAATCATAATACAGCTCCTTAATGTTGCTAACTGTGTGATTTAGGCTTTTGATCAGCAGAATAGAGTGATCCCGAGCACTTTTAATGAACTATATATTTATCTGGGGAGTCGTACCACTTTCATCCTCCACACAGCTAATAACCATAGCTCAAAAGAGCCCGTTGGCTCTGCATCTCATTTTCAATTCGTGCCTTTTTAAAAGAGATAATCATGGAAAGAAAAATGCAGGAGTTCGGGGAAATGGCTGTGCTGTGTCCATTAGGAGGAGAGGTGGGCAGGAGGTGGTGAGAGCTGGCTGGATCCTCTGCAAACCCCACGTGGGTCTCTGCAGCCTCAGAACAGGAAGGGACAATAGAGGCGGAGCGTGGGGGCTGCAGGTCTGTGTCTGTGTGGACACTGTGTCTTTCTGTGACACTCCAGTTGTTCCTGGTCTGTGTGAGCCATGGAGGCCATCAGCAGGAAAAGGAACAGAGAACCAGGGGCAGTTCATTTCCAGGTCTGAATGCTGCACAGGAGCCACCCAAGCTCCATCCTCCCCCTGCTTTCAATATTACAATTTTCTTTTGACTTTTCCTTTCTCTCTGAAAGATTTTTTTAGTGCAAGTTAGAAGCTTGCCAGGCCAAGAGTTTTAAACCATAATGTCAGACTCACATAGTCATGGAATTACTCTCATCATTTTTTTCATTCTAATACATTGTTGTGCCCAAACCCTCTATGGAGTCAGAGTAATTCTTGGCTTGTGTTTGTAAGAGAGACATGACTTCATGGCAGTGCCACAAGCAGAGTGGGCTGAAATTCCTCCCTGTCCTGAGTACCCCTGTCCCAGTGATGGTGGCACAGGTGGCTGCTGGCCACTGGCCTCCTGCAGCCCTTCTAGCCTTTCAGAATGGAACAGTGGAGGTCCAGAGGTAGGGGAGGTAATTGCTCCCTGAAGTCCGTGTCACAGAATGCTTCGGTTCTTTATGCTTATTTGAACAATGTGTTTTGTTCATAAATCACTGGTGACAGAAAATGTGCAACCGTGTATATCACATGCTACAGAGGGTGGAAAACAGAAGGTCTTAAATATCTGAGGAAATTTCATTCCTCTGGCTGGTCTGGTATTTGGGACCATTTAAAAAATTGTTCTTTGCCAGTAAGAGCTGCAAAGAAATTACCATCAATCTAAAGCATCTAGGGCCTTAGCTCAGATGGGGGTCAGTGGCTATTTTGCATTATACTGACCTGGTGAAATGCCAGTTGGTTTTTCTGAAATAAAAACAGCAATAGCCAATAATTAATGTTCCCATAGTTAATTAAATTGGTCCAGCTGGTAAAGTGAAGCCATACACTCTGGCCTCAGAGATTTGCTGCTGTGGGTCACGTCCACCTGTATGCCTCTGAGGGCTGTGTGAGTGCACAGGTCATGTGTGTGGTGCCATGCTCAGCCCTTCCCACAGCAGCTCCAGTAACACCAGTGACATCCCCAAAACCACCCTGGGGACTTGCTGCTTTCCCTTTCTGGAGCAGACTGGAGCAGCTGAGCATCACGGACCTCTCCTCCTCCTGTGCCAAGTCATCATTCATCTGTGGGTTTATTAGCTGTTTATGAACATGCTTTAATGTTTTAGGGAACAAAGCTGACCTTGGGTATGTGCAATTGCCCTGGCTCAGTGCTGTGTGTGACAGTGCAGAAGGATGTGTGCACCTCAGGGACATGTCCCCTTCTCTCGGGGGCAGGAGGTCTTGACCAAAAGAGATGGATGAAATAATACCAGTAAGTTTAATGGGATGTTGCCAGTAGTACACAAGTGGCTCAGCAGTTCCCTTAAAGCCCCTGTTTAAGTGCAGTGGGACAATTCTGTTCTAGCAGTGGTCTGGTGCCACTGGATTACAGTTTGGCCCATTTCTGTTCAGGTCTTGGCTTTAAATCTGTTGTGTTTATTTTCTTCTTGCTGCATATGAGGGCTGTGTTCTTGTGCTGTAAGAATAGGACTTCACAGAACCACTACAAGGCTTTTGGTTCATCAGTTTTTAATTAAATTTGAATTGAAGATTCTTTTTCTCTAGGCTAATTTTCAAGTGGCAAACAAAATCCCCTTAAGTGCTTTCTCTTTTCTGCTATAAACTAGTAAAGATGCTGTCAAATTCCCTCAGAAACCAAATTTCTCCAGTCCCATAAGAGTGCAGATTATTGTTCCATTAGAAACATAACAGAGCAGTTCTGAGGCAAACAGGTGAAATGAAACCAGTGCCAGAGTCCCTCAGTGCTTGTGCCAGGTGACATCACTGGACCCCTCCGATGGGCATCGCTCAGCAGGACCATCCTCTCTAACCTGTTTCCTGTGATTAACTTCAGTTAGGGAGAACAAGCTTGATTAGACTGTGACAGTAACTTCTCGGAAAGCCACTCACTATTCTCTGGGACAAGGGAAAACTGCGGGTCTTAGTGAAGGAATAACCCCTGCAGAATTAACTTACTGCTCTTCTCAAATGAATTTTCAGGCCTCTGAGCACTGCTGTGTGGATCCTGTGAGAGATAAAAAGGTTGATTTGGACTAAAAATCTTGTTTGGTACGTCGTGTACCTCCTACCCGCTGATGCTCAGTGTTACAGCTTTGATGCATCTGGTGCAGTTGTGTTAAATTTGCTGATAATTACCTCCATCTCACTGCGTTGCAGTTTGTGATAACAATGTGCAACAGCTCCGTGTCATTTCCTTTCTTCCCTGTACACACCAATCTGCTGGATTTATCTTTCCAGAAATGCAAGCTGGAGATGATAAGGATAATTGATGATTCCCTTCTGGACCAGGTCATTATTAATAGCTGTGTTCACTTTGGCTGTCAGCTAATCTCTGCTGCAAAGGGCTTATCTCTGTGCCTGTGCACGGAGCACGTGCTGCTTGCTGTGCTCTCTGCTGGGTCTCGGAGTGGTGAGGGGAAACGTGTGCTGTGCAAAAATGACATTAATTCTTAAGGCTCACACTTTTTTATTCAGATTTGAAGTTTTTGCATCAGCCAGACAAACCCAAACTCTCAAACTCACCCCACCAGCATGGTTGGAGCTACTGGCAGTTTTCATGTTAGCTTTTATGGCTTGAGTAACTCATGTTCCCACAGTATCCCACCCTCTAATCCTTGGTCTGACATCCTACCCAGAGCATTGGGAGGCAGGACAGTGCACCTCCACTGCTGCCAGTGGGACGTGCCCTCACTGGGCAGGGCTGAAGCTCAAAGCTGCAACACTCGGCTCAGCGTCAACCCAAATGCAGTGCTGTGGGTGCAGGAGCTGCTTTGGGGCAGGGATTTGGGCACAGCCCAGGTTGGGCCATGGGGCAGGGCCAGCACTACTGGGAGGAGAATGCTGATAGGGAAGGCAAAACCTCACAGTGGGAAAATAGGGAGAGGGTGAAAGAGTGAAACAAGCCCTTGGAATATCAGTGGGTCAATAATGCTCCCCAGTGACATCTATTCTTTGCCTTCTGCTAAAATTGAACTGGTTGAGATTTTCCTTTCTTTTATTCTGAACTGATAAAGAAAAAAATCTCTTTTTGCGGAAAGAATTGCAACAAGTGGCATTTTTACATGCTGAATATTGATATTTTGTCATAGGTCTTCATCTATCAGTCATATAAAAGAGTTCCCACACCTCCACTGGGGCCAGCTTTGTTCCAGGTGATGCATTGATCCTTGAACCAATTGTAGCAACTGGGGCAGAGTCAGAGTCCCTGGGGTGGGCTCCCCCCTTCAGTGCCTCCCTGTGCACCCGCAGAGGGACCTTGAGTTGTATTCATAGCTGAGGGCCAGCAGTTCCAGATTTTTCACCACCTACCATGATAAATCTCTTTCCCTCCCTCCCCTTGCACCTGCAAGAGGTTGTTCCTTTTATTTGCGAAGTAGAAAAGTGATTTTTAAAAGGTGAAAGAGTATTTCTGACTTTGATAGCATGATTAGCTGGGCTCAGAATATTGTTATGGCTTATCTCGCTCTTCTGTGATAACTCAGAAAAACAATAAATGTCTTCTTACAGCAGACTGACATTCAGTATTGAAATTGGTCTCCTAATCTTTATGTGATTGCTTTCTCTGTGATAGAAATATTGCCTCTTGTAGGGTATTTATTGCCTAGTTCTTTCCAAAGTATTGACTTTATGTAACCGTTTGATATACATCAAATCCCTTAGAGATTTAATAAACTCTTCTGGTCAGTCTTCTGTTGTAAACACATTGAGATTTATGGTCATCTTAGTGGAAAACCCTTTCTTGCGGAAATTCTCTGCTTCTAGATATCAAAAGATACGAATGGGAGCATAGATCACTGTGGGAATCTGAACTCCCAGCTGTTGCATGCTGGTCAGGAGCTGCTGATGGTTAAAGTGAAGTGAGAGTGTCAGGTGATGGTGCAGCTGCCAGGGCTGGGGTAGGGGCACCTGGACCCTCCTTTGCTCCCTGGGGATCGGCCTGTGGCTGCAGGACCCAGACAGGCAGCTGGGCTCCTCTGTTCCTGACACAGCTTGGCCCCAGAGCATCCCCATGGAAGTGCAAAGGGAAAGGAAAAAATTACTTTTATTCAGTTATGCATAAAATCAATGTATTTGTGCTATGCTGCAGCACTTGGAATTGAGAAAAATGGAAAACTGTGAAAAGAAACATACAAGCCTCATGAGCAGCCATGTGTGTGTCATCTCCCTGCCATGTTCCTCGTGCTTTCCCACCCTCCAGCCCTCTGGAGCTATTTTTTCTTATTCTGAAACCAGACCATAGGTATTTCAGTATGATACTTAAAAAGTGTCCTTCGCTTTGGGATTGGAGAGGGGAGGAACACACTTGTTTTTAAGAAGAAACTTTTCTTTGTATGGGAATCAGCTTTCCAGGGACAGTCTGCAAGAAATCCAGCTGAGCTCTTCAAATTCACTCATTAAATGCAAATACTCTCTTTTTCATCTTACATTAACCTCCCTTTAATGGTGTGAAAATGTCTTTTAATTTCACAGCTCAGCATTAAAAGACTATATAGTGAGAGGTTTCTGAAGTGTTATAAATCAATAGCAGCTAGAGAACAGAGCAGGTTCCTGCTTTGCTTGCAGTGAGGAGGAGCAGCCATTCCTGTAATGTCCAAATCAATCCCCTTAGGCTAGCAATGCATCCAAACCCTGCCCCTACCAGCTGCTGGAGACTGGGCTCTGGGGTCTGGCTCTAAAAAGTAAGTTCTGGATTGAGGCTTTCCTCTTATTTTGGTGAGATGAATTTCAGTTTCCCTTCTGATGGTGCAATTTAATGGACAAATGCAGTTTGCAGACACTTCTCCACAAACTTTGCATTTCCTGTTGTTGCCTCCTCTCCCGGGCAAGAATGAGAGGCAGTAGTGAAGATAATGTGTTTTTTCCCACCTGCCTGTCACAGAAGGTGCCTGTATTGCTTCTCTGGCTGCCTCGTGGGTTGGGGACAGGTAATTAGTTGGGGTAGTGATGAAACCTCAGATAAATGGTGTGCTTCCATGGCTTCTCTGCTGATGGGAACACTTAATGGGGAACTTACTGGGGATGATAAAGTGATGTATTTAAACAAGCTGAAAGGTGAATTTGGGTGATGTTTTGAGGCAGCATGACAACCACAGCTCTCTGGCAGCTCACTATTTCCCACTCTGCAAACCCAAACCTAGAACTGAAGGCTGGTGTACCCCTGGCTGTGCCTGGGGCAGGACCTTGGCCACAGCATGGAGGGGGCTGTCCTTGTCCCTCATTAGTGCGCAGTATTGCACCAGGCTGGAATCTCCCTCAGAGAAAATTTGGGAACAACTCCCAGGGTGCCGCCGGCCACTCAGTTTGCCCCTTTGCACACCAGGTTGTTGCCAGTGGAACAGCAAGCAGAGCATTCATGTGGAGCTGAAACCTTGCAGTGTTATTTCATCTCCATTATTTTCCCCTCCTGATCTATTGAGATATAACCACTTTCAAAGACAGGGACAGATTATGATCATGGAGATGGCTTAGCTGGGACAGAGCTAGTCATTTTTCCTTGCTGATATTTTATTAATATATGTTATTAACCTTGATTCTCCTTCCCCATGGTGCTTTATCATCTGAACTAATTAATTCTTCTTGCAAGATGTACAGGGAAGGGATGGGCATGTAAACGAAATGCGTCTCCAGGTGGCCATACATGGTACCTGCAGTGAAGAGTGATCCCAGCTGAAGAGGAGACCTGGCACACAGCAAACAGAACCTGGATACATGTACCTCTAGACTGGCTGAATTTGTCCTGTCCCTTTTAACTGGCACAAACACTGAGGGAGATGATATCCTAAGGAATAACAAAGCTGGTTTTTTTGCTTTTTAAATGAACGTGAGATAGCCAGGAAGAACAAACAGTTTGTTTGGTCGGTGGCTCCCAGCCAGCACCGTGTCAGGATGGGCAGCACTGACCAGCCCCCTAGACCCCACTGTCCCCTCCTGCTCTCCCCAGGGCGCTGTGGGTGATGCTCAGCCCCAGCTCACCCGCGAGGGCACAGCAGGATGTGAACGGGGCTGTGGCAGAGGGGCCCCTCTCCCTGTGCCCACGGGGCTCTGCCCCTCACACCACAGCGCTGCCGGGGACTCCAGCCCCGGGAGCCCACCAGCGACTCTGTGCTCCCAACAGCTGCTATTAACACTCTTCTTCCTTTCCTTTCAATTCTTTTCCCCCCTTTCTTGTTTTCCTCTTTCCTTCTCTCACATCCCCCTGCCCCGGGGCTGACATTTGCTGATAGCATTTGTGAGAGAAGCAGTGGAAGTCTGAACGAAACTGGGTGCCTGCTATAGCCTGGCAGGGTAAATGCAATCCTGTTAGCAAGATGAAACTACCATATGCCAGGGAGAGATGGAAGGAGATCAGAAAGGATGACTGTGCCTGCAGAGGGCAAGAGAAAATACGTACACAAATTCATTCAAAACTAAATAAAAATTGACTGGATTTGTAAACAATCTTAATGTCCTGAAAATGGCTCATCTGATTCATCTTACCCAGAGATCTCATTGCACTGAGTGACCTCTGTGTTCTCAGCCTGGGTTTACTGCTCTTTATCTGTAGGGTCCCTGGTGCTGGTGAGAAATGGCATTTCCAAAATGATACATTTGCTCCTGAGCTGCAGCAGCGCTGTGGAACGGGGGAAAGTCATGTGTCCCATGGTCTGAGGGGCTGTTTGTCCACTCTCACAGGGAAATTCAGAATCTCTAAATGCTGAAGGGGAATGAAGGTTCCAGGGAGACCTTCCTGTAGCTTTCGATGCTTCTTTATATTCACCAACAAAGTCTTGACTGGGATAAGCCAGTGCTATCAGTTCTGCCCATGGCTGCCTGTGCATCTGGGTCAGTGAGGGTAGAAGAGCCAGGCACTGTCCTGGGCTGGGGACAGTGATCATCCCCCTCCTCAGGGCCTGTGGGCATCCATGTGCTGTCATAAGCCAGCATGGTTGGGAAGAGGGAGAAGGAGCATATTGTCCTTGATGCCAGGAGAGATCTGAAATCCAAATGTTGTTTCAGGGAGAGCATCTCTGAGAGCAGCCCACAGCGTTTTACAGGCATTTGAGTGTTCTTCCCTTTGAACTAAGCTGCAATTTGTCTTTGTAGATGTCTCTAATACATTAATACAAACGGTGTAGTAGTGGAAATGCATTATAATACTGCGCAGTGTTGCTCTTAGTAATTCTCCTCCTTCAGCAAGTGAACACTTCCTTGCTCATTTGTATTCATTGTTTTGATGCTTAACTTGAAAAATGTATATTATACAACAGGCTGAAACCCATGACGAATAAAAGAAAAGAACCCAAGGGGATAATAAGCATCTCAGCACTGCTGTGATGTCTCCTGCTGCTAACATCAAAGCAAGCAAAGGCATCACTGCTGTGTGCAGAGGACAGGGTGCACTCCATGGAGTTCCATCTCGCCATAGGGATGGGAACCCCGGCACCAGGGAGGCCGGGGAGCACCACCAGGGCCACCCCTCGCAGGAACTGGTCTTTCCTGTCCCAGTGTCACTGCAGCTGGGTCACAGCCCTGCAGCTCCTCTGCTCTAAGCTGAGATTGCTGCCTCCCAGGCAGCCGTGCTCCAGCCAGGCAGATCATCCTGGGCTTGTCCCAGCAGGACTGGCTCTGTCCCACCCTGTGCCTGGCACTGTGCCCCTGCCCCTCAGCCTGGCTGTGCTCATGTTATCTGCTCTGAGTGATCTGGACTGCTCCCGAGGAGCAGCTCTCCATGAAGTCTCTGATGCTTAAGGGAAGGTTTGGGTTATTCCATATATTGTTGTCTTCAGTAACCTCGTCCACATCCTGCCTTGTAATTCAGACCATAGAATCCTGGATTTAGTTTTGGGGTATTACTGCCATGGATTTTTATCCTGTGAATACACCTGTAACACCGTTAATATTCAAATAACTTCACTAAATAAGCAACTACACCAGAGTAGTTATTTATTACTATTTATGATGAGACTTACCTTACTGATTTCTCCAACACATTTCTCCAGAGGAAATTAGATACATTGCTTAGTTAAAGCTGTGCCAGGGAAGAAATGTTTCTATAAATACTTACCAGCTCATCTGGAGAGATGTTAAGTGCTGGTATGTCCTTCACAATGTCATGTTAGTTGCTGAGTCTGGTTTAAAATTCAGTTGTTTATATTCTCTGGGAGAAAGAAAACCTAATGGTTCTAAAGTGAGGAACAAAGTATATGCACAAAAATCAGTCCTGAACTCTGAAACCTTGAATCTAAGGACTTTTTGCTTTTTTTTTTCTCTTCTGACAGAATCAGTGGGGAATAAATTGCCAGACAGGCTAAAGCGTTCTGCTTGCTTACCTGGCACTGGAGGACAAAGTGACACGTGGTGCCAGCCAAGGTGTGTGTGCCACCAGTGCCGTGGTGGGAGCAGTGTCTGTGCCCAGACTGGGGTGCCCTGTATCTCATGCCCTGCTCGATGCAGAGTCTGCACAGGGACCATCCCAGGTGATCAGAAGGAGCTCAGCAGGAGGAGGTGCCGTCCTGCCCATGGAACTGCAGCACCCTGACAAGAGGCGAGTACAAAATTCCACTTCAAATACACCAAAAATTATGTTACCAAAAAGGAAGTTTAGTTGTGAATCAGGCTGAGGCACTGTATGAAATACATTCAGATAAGCAAATGACTTATCTAGAGCTCAGATTTTGCCAGTTATGAAACCTCCCGTGGTTTCCAGCAGGCCTGGGAAATAGAAAGAGCCAGCAAATAATGGAAAACATTTTTA
This sequence comes from Illadopsis cleaveri, assembly GCA_013399915.1. NCBI lineage: Eukaryota > Metazoa > Chordata > Aves > Passeriformes > Timaliidae > Illadopsis > Illadopsis cleaveri. The sequence goes on from VXBB01002349.1 coordinate 148,341, forward strand.
TAGGCTTCCTCCTATGGATTGCAGGAGGGATGCAGGGAAATTGCATCCTGGTTTACATGAAATAATACACAAAGAGCTGGAGTGGATGAGTGAGATTGGGGTACACCCTCAGCATTCCTCCATAAGCACATAGAAGCTCTCATTTCCAGTGCTTGTTCAAAGTGACTCTTCAGTTCTGTTGCTGATGCTGTTTCAGACACAGGAGTGACCCAGGGGCACCCAGTGATTTATTTGTAACAACTGACCATTCAGAAATAGCTGTGGGTGCCAGCAGCTCCCCAGTGGCCAGGGGGGATGTTGGTGCTCCTGTAGGTCCCCTTGCTCCTCTTGGACCCATGGCTTTGATTTACTTATTTCATTGAGTGTCTTTCCTGCTGATTTGTAAAGACTCAAATATGGACACTGTTTTCCTGCTGGCTCTGGTGTAGTGGGGGTTTTTTGGCAGTTACCATGTTATACAACCTCAAATATCAAGAAATCCACCTAGTGGCCTGTCTCTGTCTTAATAGCTCTATTACCAGCTCCAGCTACTTTCAGAATAAACTCTAAAGCTATGGCTAAACACATATATTGCATCTAGCTGCAGCAGTTAAACAAGCTAATTCCCTCTCCTGCCTTGGAAATTGTTCACTCAACAGCTCTTCGGACCTATCAGGTTATTTTTAGCCACAATTAACATACCAACATACAATGTCATAGCACCCCTTCTGTTAACTGATGTGCCAGCACCTTTTTATTCAGTAAACTATAAAAAGTTTTTCATTTTTAGTATTTAAAGCCTTGAAGGAGAAAGCCCCCCCTAGTATTGATGCCTGATGACATTTAGTCAATGAATTCAGAAAAAAAAGAACAGTGGTGGTTCTGTCTGTCTCCCAGCTCTTGCTAGCACTAAATTACAGAATTAATAGGCTTTTAGAAGAGACTGACACACAGTTACTGTGGTAAAGACAATTAAAAGTGGAAAGCCACTTTTCTCACCACATTTAACTGGTAGCTTTGAGACTCAATAAATCTTTTTCTTATTTCATTCTCACATTTTCCACAGGTATTCAAGTCTTTAGGGAAAGCTCCTGCTATAAACAACTTAATTTTTTCTTTCCCTGAATCTTTCGCTTTTCTCTTTTTTGCCTTCCTCAATAAGGAGTCGAGGTGCTTTCCCGTCACCAGCACTTTATTTTCTTTACAATTGCTGTTACCAAGATGTGGCTCAGGTTTTATGAAAATACAGTGGGGCAGGAGTCCCAGTCCCCTCTGGGATTTTTCTGACAAATCCAGCCGGGGGGAAAAGAAAAGCAGATAAAAGCAGATGAAGCCACTTGTCTGCAGGTATGTCTCAGGGCAGTGGGACCGGGGTGTAGAAGATTTTTTTTTTTTAAGAAAAGAACAGCATCATGAAAATGCAAATTTTTATGACAGTTTTAGAAACATATTCAGAAAATCTTACTATTCCAAGAGCTTGCTTAATTAGCCTTTCCTTAAGCTAATGGTATGAAATAGAAATTTCAATTTTGTTTTAAAACACTTTTCTAAGAAACACTTCTTGAAGAAGTTGCTGAGAACGGATTTATCCAGCCTCAGTAGCTGTTCAGAGGAAGCTGCAGTGATTCAGCATTTCCCCCATGCAATGGCTCTCCACAGGGTTTATTAGCACAGCCTACTCCAATGCCTCTTGGAAAGCTGTTGGCACAGCACACTGTCACTCTTCACTTGCCAAAAATTGTTTTAGGCTCTTGTTCAATATCAAGTTCATATTGTGACCTTGGGTGGAAGTGCCAGGAGACAGAGCATTGCTGCTTCCACCAGTCAGTGCCGAACAGTCAGAAAGGGCAATTTCTGTGGGGGAGATGAGCCGTGAGTCAGCCACATCTCCTGCTCAGGGGCATCGTGGTCCTCCTTGGTCAGATGCAGGGGGGTGCAGAGCTCAGCATGGGCAGCTTAATGGAGATACCCCCACATTTAGCAGTTTGAACAGAAGCTCATTCTGATGGCAGCTTTGGTAGAGGAAGCAGGATTCTGGAAGACAGGAGAACTTTAAGTCGTTTCCTGCCCTGGTCCTTCTGACAGGCCTTTCTTAGCAGGACCATCATGACTTGTGGTTGTCTTCCACCTTCCCCAGCTCCCTGCCAGTGCAGGTCTGCCCTGAGCTGATGCAGAGCAGTTTCCCTCGCAGTGCAGAGGCAGCAGCATTAATGTCAGGTGACATTTATACCTCCCTCCCCACTGACTTAACACTGTGTGAGTGATTCAGTGTCTCCACACAGATTGATGGAGCAAATTACCCTTCTGAAGGACCTGTGTCTCTCTGACGGTAGGGTTGGGGGTGACTAATTTCAGGCTGACACTTCCCTTCCCAATGGCAGCAGCACTGAGACGTGTCCTGGCCGTGCCCCCGTTGCTGCTTCCAATTGAGTGGTTGATGAATGGGCTGGCCTCAGCCCTGGCAGGAGTGGTGATGGATGCACTGCCCGGCTCTCTGGCTGTGCCTGGCCGGGATCTGGCACAGTGTGCTCTGCCTGCTGCTGCCACCTGCTCCCAGCCACCTCACCACCCTCACAGCAGCCCCACGTCCCCTCAGGGACCTTGGCAGGAGGCACCAGTGGCCAAGGGGTTAAAGGAGCTCCATAGCCAGGGCCCTGCAGCCTTGTGGCTCATGGTCCCCACTGGGTTATAATCAATCCCAGGATGATGTTGTCAGTGAAGGTGAAATGAACTTGCAGTAGCTGAAAGCAAGATAGGTTAATTAAAAGCTGGAGCAAAGCGTCATAAACTACATAAAAGGTTCCATCTTTTAATTATTTTCAAATGGTCTCTCAGACAGGATGGCCAAAAAGAAGTCCCTGTTCCCAGGGCCCATGAGCTGTGAAATTGTGTCATCATGTCAGATTCAGTTATCACTTGCTGTCCAAATCAGAAAGGCACAGGCCAGGACAGTGCCCCTGTGGAGAATGAAAATGAGGAATTGGTGATGACTCGTTAGCACTCTGTGAGGGAGTGCCCGGGGTCAGACCTGGGTGTTGCATTGACCCTCCCCAGCCCTGGGCAGAGCCGTGCCTGGGGCATGCCTGGCCCAGCTGGCCTTGCATCCTGTCAGTGTCTCGAGCTCCAAATCTCACACTTCAGGAATAAGGTTTCAGCACCTGCTGGATGTTTTTGTTCTCACAGGCACTTTCTGCTGTAGAGTGAAATCAAACCAGTCAGCCCAGCAGCTGTTTGACTCAAACCAGCTCACTGTGCTTCCCAGACACACTCACTCATTCAGCAGGGAGCTGTGACCTGCCCCGGGGCTCTGTGAAAGCACTGACTTCAGCGAGGGCAGAGGGCAGAGGGCACAGAAATGGTTATCCAAGAAAGATTTCAGTGGGAATTTTTGGTTACAAATGATAATTCTGCACTTTGTGTAGGACAGCTGGGAGATGCAAGTTCAAGTCCTCCCCACCACAGCATGGTGTCCAGGCACAGGTACCATGGGTGTCAGTGCAGGGATGTGATGTAGTGAGAACAGCAAAGGTTCTTCCAAATCCCTGCTCCTGGCATGTGAAATGGGACCAGAGCAGAATGTCCTTCCTCCTGCCCTTTGGCTGTTGTACCTTCCTGTGCTGTCAGAGGCCTGTAGTTACCATACATTATACATTTAGAAAATGATAGGGCTGTAATGCTGTCTGAAGGCAGTTATATTGGTGGTGTGAATACAAATAAATAGCATTTCCAGTGCAATACTGGGATAGTCTGGGCTCCCTTGGGTAGAGTGCTGCAATTACAAAGACTTCTTTTCTTGTGTTGATTTTGGATTTCATGCAATCATTGTTTCTATGGTATTATTTAGCCCCTGGGATAGGATTTTTGGAATACAATGATTTCTTGTATAAAGGCCCGGGTTTGAATCCAGCAGTGCTCCTTTCCTGTCCTACGGTTTTGCCGTGAGAGGAGGAAGAAGTGCTAGAGAAAAGAGCAACACATACACGCAGAGCTAATGAGAGCAGGGTGTGAAAACGTCCTGCCTTTCCTTCCCACCCAGCAGTGATGGACTCCACAGCAAACTGCAGCACCGTGAGACGTGGGAGGTGTCACACGCGGTTTGTTCATCACCCTGTTCACTGCCGAAGCAGCCGATCGCCTCTCCCTGGAATGAAAGAGAAGGACAGGATGACCTCGGGTAGGGGATTTGTGTGGGGCCAGCAGGGCTGGGGAGGCCAGAGCATCGCAGCCCCCCAGGCAGCCCAGGACCATCAGAGCACCACTAGGGGCCAGGGGGGTCACAGCCATCCGCTCCTGGCACAGCTCTGAGCACACCCACCCCACCAGCTCTCAGCTGAACTGCGTTTTGGAGAACCCAGCCCTGCGTTCTGCAGTGAGAAACCAGGGCTGTTCACAGCATCCTGCCATGAACTGGCTTCGAGTGGCTCCTTGGGCTCTCTCAATTAATTAGTTTGATGAGGAGCTGGGTTAGTTACCAAGCACATGAGCCTCAGAAGCTGAGTTACAGAGCAGCTGTGAACTGGTTTGTGCTCCTAGGCCAGCACCACCAGGGCTGCTCTGCATCTCCCACATGCTTCAACACACTCTCATGCCCTTTTCCCTTTCTTTCCTATCAAATCCCATTCCCTGGGCTGCTCTCCCTCCTCCTCCAGTGCTGCAGAGGACAGCTTTTCCTATTTCCAGTATGGATCTGCACAGCCCACTCACCTCTCAGTGCTAGTGTGATCTGTGTTATAGAGACATCAAAGCACAGCGTCCTCTGGGAAAAGGAGAGATAAAGGGAGGAGAAAATGTTCCAGAGGACCGACAAGCAAAAGTTGTGTTTAGCCCCTTTTGGAACAATAATCTCCCTGAAGGTGTGCGGAGCACACGCAGCAGGAACAGCCAGGGCTCTGTGCATAGCATAATCTGATCATGCTCTGTTTGGATAAGAAACACAGCTTCGTGCTTTCCACCTTCTAGGAAAGAGATTTATTATGAAAATCAGGTCTCTGCCTCAGAGCACATAAAAAACAGTTGGCTTCATAACCTTGGGAAAAAAAGATAAATAAAGAAATCCCATGAGACACGTGTGAGAACTGAGGAAGTATTAAAACATATGTTGGAACATATTGATCCCTGAAAGCCTCCTGCAGCAGACATGAATCTTTTTCATTTCCAGCCCCACTGATAGTTTAATGAGGATGGTGTGTACCACTCACCTGGATCAATCATTTATGCAGATTCCTGCCAAGCCCCCACCACAGGCCCTGTCTCAACCCAGCAAAGAAGACGGTGCCATATTTCAGCTGAGCAATATCAGACCTCTGCAGGGAACACAGCACAGCCCTGGCCAAGCTTTGAGCTCTCAGGCTCCAAGGGCTGCCACCTTTGTCAGGTCAGAGGAAAGCTCGAAGACCTACAATTTGAGCTGTGGATCAGCATCCCTCCTCCTAGTTCTTGTCCACAGTAATGTCCCAGTGACACCTGGCCTGGTGTGAGCAGAGTGCCTGAAATTGACCCTTTTATTCCTATTTCAAGTACACCAGATTTTTCCTTTTTCTCCTCCCAAAGTGTATGTATAATAAATATAGCACAGGGCTAGGAGGATGAAAAGATGAATCACAGCTATGAAAATACTTGACTATATTTTAAGCAGGACTCCCAGCAGGTACAACCATAGCCATCTACCACTGATGTGCTTCAGAGGCATCAAAAGACTGGTTTTTCCACGATTGAGTTACTGTTAATTATTCTTAAAATAAAGTGCTGCCATGCAGTATTAATTCAGAAGGAACTGTAAGTTCCTTGCTATTTTCTACAGCTTGTTTTCACAATGAATTAATGGGAGTTAATTTAGCACTTCACAACAAACAGGACCACTGCAGGAATACAAACTAGGTGTTGCTTCCTGAATTCTTTCTCCCTCTTGTTAGTGCTCCTCTTTGGCTCTTACTAGAGGCAGTACAAAAGGTCTTAGTCTGGCAGAGAGTAAATTTGCTGGAAAGGCAGAGATAGGAAAAAATACTGCATGATTTCCTCCTCTTGTGGATATTAACAGTTTGGCACAGATACATTGCTCTCACAGTGGAAAAGAATGGTAAAAAAATGGGCTCTAATTCTTTGCAGTATGTTAATATTGTGTTGGTGTTGTCATGTCAGTGTAGCATGTCCTTTGTCCAAGACTGATCCCAGTTTTCTGGAGCAAGAACCATTTCAACCCACAGGTGGCACTTTGACTGTCGATCACTTTCTCTAAAAATGCAAGAGATTTTAGTCCTCACTGAGATGGAAAACTAAAATAAGCAATTTGGAAAGCATTTTGCATCTTGGAGAGGCTTTCTATAATTTATTCAAACTCAGCTTGAAATAGAGAAATGGTTTTACCCCCTGAAGCATCCGAAAATACATTGTGTCAGCAAGTGCATTGTGTAGGAAAATCACCAAATCTTCCAAAGCTGGAGGTCGAGGTCCCCTGTGCTAACAAAGGGCTCATTTACAGCTGCAGCTCCTCTGGATGCCTGTGCAAGCCAGATTCTCAGCAAGTGTTGGGGTCCAGCTGGTGTGTGGCCAGGAGGCTCTTCAGCAGTAATGTCCACACAGCCAGATATGAATTTCGGGGTCCCCCTCAGCCAGTCCAGAGGCTGTAGGGATGCACAGAGGTTCCTTGGGCATTCCAGCAGAGTGGGATGCTCCTGGCTCAGGCTTCTTTCTCTGTGGTGCCAGAGATGGGAGCTAATTTTTACTGCAGTGACCATCCATGCCAGAAGGTCACAAGGGACAGGAGGAAATAGTCCCAAGCTGTGTCAGGGGAGGTTTAGATTGGATACTGGGGAAAATTTCTCCATGGAAAGGGTGTCCAGCTCTGGAGCAGGTTGCCAGGGCAGTGGAGGAGTCCCCATTGCTGGATAGATTCAAAAGACATGCAGGTGTGGTACTTAGGGACAGAGTTTAGTGGTGGCCTTGGCAGTGCTGGGGGAATGGTTGGACCTGGGGATCTTAAGTGTTTTTCCAACCTCATTATTCTGTGATTCCATAAAGCTGTTCGTTGCTTTTTTTCTTTGAAGGTGCTTCTGTCCTTCTGGGAGACCATGGGTAGAGCAAGTTGGGATTTCATTTGCGTCAGGAACAAAGCAAGTCAGTCCTGGAAATGCTGCCTGTGTGGTTTTAAAGATCTGTAGCAGCAGTTGTGGAGACTGGGGGTGGGGAGAATGGCACTCAGAGAAAATTTCATTCAAGCAATTAAGGAATCACCACACTCTTATGATTAACTTCTTGTTCCCAGGTTGAATGCAGAAGCTGTTAGTGGGGGCATTGCTCTTCCATACCTGACATGAACAATGGGAATATTTGTTCTGCCCGGGAGGATTACACCTTCCATTAATCTAAGTTTTATTGAAAGTTTAAATAACAGACAGACAAAATTTGATCAATTAGCAGTGTAATTCCAAGGAGATGTCACAGTGAAATTAAATCTCAGGCATTTTTAATGCTAAGAAACCTAGGAGCTCCCTCCAGTTTTCTTTCTCAGTACAGTATTTAGATTTTAATTGAAAGTTTATTCTGCTTTGTACATCTTCTACTAAATTTTAATTTCAGACTGTAATGAGAACAGTTTTCTATTACAGTGTTTGTAGCATTTCACAGATAGATCAAAGATGCCTCATAAATGAAGAAAACCAGGTTTGTGTAGGATCCACTAGCCATGGAAATCTCCAGAAGAAAAGAGATTTATATGGGGAAAAGGAAAGGGAATTGGTGCTGTGATGAAGAAGGATGCACGGGGGGAACCAGATGGCTGTGATTATTGTACCCTGGGGGCTCACTCAGGGCTCCTTCAGGTCCCCACCAGTGCCAGGCAGCCGGGGCTGTTCTCTTGCTCATCCCACCTGTCCTGGGTTGTAGTATAGAATGTGCACAAAGTATTCTATCACCATCTTCATGAACTGTTGAATCCAGTTGTTGGAGCAGTGTTTTTTTTCCCAGGCCCCCTCCCTCTGGGCTATCTTCTGTTAATGGCCCATCAAAT
>VXBB01002349.1:156406-182902 GCA_013399915.1 Illadopsis cleaveri
CTACACCACCCCATACAAAAGCTGCTCTCTGAGCCCACCTCGGCACTGCTGCTCCTCTGCTTCCCAACTGCCATGGTCCCCTTCCTGTTATCCCTCCATTTCAGCTTTCATTTCCTTATATAATTTCTCTGTCCCCAGTGAAGTGTTATTTCCATCATTACTGCTCCACACATCTTCCATTTTTCTTATCATAAATGTCATTCTCATCCAGCAAATACCAGAATGCCACAACCTTCCTGTGAATCTATCTCAGTGCTATCTTTGGAGACATACCTCATCTGAAAAGAAGTAATACTGGAAATAGCTGTATATTTCTGGATGTATATTTTTGTCTGGATGGATGTCAGAGATCAGCTTAGCAGGCAGCTGAAGCAATGCAAATCCCCAGTCTGCACAGGTCTAGTTTTGTTTACACCACTAAGAGTTTCTGGTCAAACCTGGGCCTTGATACCCTTACAAAAAGCTCCCCAAAAGTGACAAAGACTCCAGATTTAAGAGAAGATACTGGTGAGGAAAGGTTTCTCAGCAATAGTGGTGGCACAAAACACAGCAGCAGGGACTGAGCTGCCGGGCATGCAGCACACAGGCTGTGATGGCAAATCACTCTGGACTGTTCCCCTGTCAATCACCATCAGATGAGCAAATACCAGGAGGAACTGGTGCTTGTGAAAATTTATAGACGTGGCTGCACATTCCCAACATCTGATTATCTGTAACTGTACCTACAATGACAATCTGTTTGTGAATCCTGGGGCACCAGGCAGCCAGAGCCCTGGCTGGGGCACACCAGCTTTCTGTGGCATAATCATGCCTGGGAGGTGAGGATTTGGGATTTCTCAAGAAGTAATTTTTCTTAGTAAAAGCAGTGATTAACCTTGCTTCAGTCACGAGCAGTACTATTTAAAACAACAACAAAAAATAAAAGGCAGCTGAGAGCTGCCTGCAGCTTGGCTCGGGCAGCCGCTCCTCCATATGGCGTGTGAAATGCCAGCACATGAAATTAACTCTCATAAATAAGTAATAAGGGTTGAATTGCCCAGATCTGGATGGGCTGACTTCCTGTGGAACACAGCTCTTAACCGAGTCATCATTGTAACTGCAGGTGTTTGAGGCCACAGAGTTCCAACAAAACATGTATTCTAGGGAGAACTTGGAAGGAAAAAACCACCTTGGGAAGGGGCCAGCATTCCAGCCTCATTCTGGGATGCTCAAGGAGGAGTGCCTGTTTGTGTTTTCAGAATTGAGTGTTTCAGTTTTCTGACACTTTCCACAAGTCTGAAATTATATTTTGTTCAAATGGAGCCTTTGAGGTAATCAAAGTTTTCCCTCTTCCAGCAGATACCTTGTATGGGAGTTCTTTTTCATCTCCAGAACGTGAGAAAACTGAAATAATTAAACTTCCTCTGAAAAATCAGAAAGATTTGCCCCACATTACATATCTCATGTCATCTTTCACTGACAGTACAGGGGCTTCAGACTGAAAGTCCTATTCCTGCTAGAACAGAAATTCAGTATGCAAGAAGGTGGCAAGATTTTAAGTAGAACTCGAAGACTTGGAGTTGCCTATCCCTGGCAAAAATAATTAAACACAAATAATCAAATTCTCACAGACCCTGAGGACTTGAGACAGTAGTTTTTCAGCTGATCTGCAAGAGGCCTTCCCAACTGCCTGGCGTCCACTCACAGCAGGCATTGGTTCAGATATTGATCCAGCTGAAAGGGCCAAGCACCAGTGTTTGAATCCCCCTTCCCAGCAGCACCATGTTCCTGGAGGCCTGATCCTGCAGAAACAATGGAATTTTTCTTCAGTCACCATCAGTGAAATGGAAGCAGTGTCACTGGGAGTTGGGAATTGATGAGTGGTCCCCAAAGTGCAGCGGCACAATATGTCAGAGTGGAGGTTAATGGGGGAAATAGAAATAGCCTGAGCCTGCACAGCTGACATAATCTGCTAAATTAACTGAAAACCAACTCACACTGTACTCCTGCTCCTCACTTCCCTGTCATTAATCCTAGTGAGCAGCTGCAGCACGGCAGTGCCTGGGATCCACGTGGAGCCTTAGGCAGCTGTGGGGACCAGTGTGCTGGGCTGGCATTGCTGGGCTCTGCTGTGGCTTGGCCATCACCCTGGAACACTGCCATGGCACAGGGTGACAGGGTGACCCTGCCCTCATTTCAGTGGGACACCACACTTGGCTTCAGCTGCTCTTGGGGCACAGAGAGGGACTCACAGAAAAAGGGAAAATTCCACTCAGAATTCATTCCCATGTGTTGCTCAGAGCATCTCACACGTGAAACTGTGGGTCCCTGGCACTTCTCCAGGTTCTGGTTCCTGGTCAGAGCTGGTACCAGTGTGGCCTTCAGAACCAAGCTCACTCTGCTGCCAACTGGGCATGCTTGAGAAATGTTCCAAATGCATTTGGTGCTCCACTGCAAAGTGCCACCTGTGCTGGAGACCAAAATAACCCACAGCTGAGAAAATGGAAAATCAGGCATTTAATTGTTTAATGGCTTCAAATCCTTTACTACTTAATTCCCATTTATAGCATCAATACTGAAGAAAACCAAGTTATTTAAGAGCAAGAACACAGTCTAATTTCTGTTTGGCTCGGGAGGCACCACTCTGCAATGAGACGCTCCAGCTCTTCCCACGGGTGAGATAATTCACAGTTTTAATAAGTTTTTTTCCTGTCCTGAAGGTAAAATACTACACTGAAACTGCCAGGAGCAGTTTTCTTGGTTTGCGGTTCCAGCATGGCCTTTTCTGACCTTTGGACATATGCCATGAATGCTTTAATCCCGGCAAGGATTTTATCTTAAGCAGATACAATGAATGATCTGAGAAGTAGGTCAGGAGACATTAGAGGCTGTTTGATTCATTGTAAATTGTGTGCACAGCATGGCTTTTAAGCCTGAAGTGTCATTACTTGAATGCAATGAAGCTGCTGTTTTGTTTTAGAAAATAGTGAAGTGGGTGGTTAGTAGGAGGCAGGAGAGAGGAAGAACTGGGTTTCTGGGGACCAAACACCATTTCAAGCAGGAAACCACCACCACAAGCAGTTCCTTGTGCTTTGTGGTTGCAGGACCCCCACCTGTGCCAGCAGCAGGGACCAGCAGCACCCAAAGGTGCAGGGTGAGGCTCTGGGGGGGCAATGGGGTTACAGACATGGGAACAGGAGAGCTGCAGCTGTCTCCTCTGCCAGCAAAACAGTGCCTTGGAAACACTCCCGAGATCCTTTCCTAAGTATTGACGGTGTATTTTTTCCCCTCACAGTGCTTTTCCAGCCTGTGTCTGTCCAGGGTGCAGAGTTTTCATTTCTTTTAATGGTTCTCAAGAAATTATTGAGAAATAAAAATACATTTCAAAGTTATCTTCAAGGCTTACTGTGGTTCAAATGATTTCTTTAAATCCACAGTGCAAATGCTATTTTTCAAAGCTTTACTGGTCCCCAAATGATTGTAATGGTGTATTGACTGGCTTTGCTGGGGCCTTGGGAGTTTAGAAAGGCAAAAAGTAACTTATCGAGGAAAAAACACTTAAATATATATACATGAAAATTTTTAAAGTTCATCTAATCTGTCTCTAGTTTTGGTATTTATAAACCAGACACTGTCATCAAGGTTAACAGCACTTTCCTGTTCCTGGGAATGTTGCAGCCAGTTGGCTGAAGCTCCTTCATGCCTTAAGGAAGAGAAACCCACCCATCTCACAGGGCTGGTGCCCTCCTCATGCTTCTGAAATCCCACTAGGAGTGAGAGCTTGGCCTCACACCACTTTCCTGCCATTGCTGGAGAGCCTGGGATCCTGAAATGTTCATGTAACAGCATTTATACAAGATGAATATAGCTCCATACCCTGGATCTGCTTAACCTGATAAATAGTTTCAGTTAATGGACAGCAAAAGAAATGATGTTCAGTAAATTTGATTTTATGAGCCTTTCACTTATTTGCTGTGCCCATTAGGTCGGAAATTAGGTAATGGTAAGTGTCCATTAGTGCATTAGCTCAGTGATGAGGGAGCTGAGTTGGAAAAAAAAAGAAAATGGTGGAAAACCCCCTGAAGCCACATGCATTTATTAAACCTTTATTCGTTAGTGGTGACTGTAATGGACACTGAGCTGGAATTTGGTTCAGGTGGAAAGTACAGCAACCTCTGAATCCCCTTCTTCCTTCCACAGCATTTGGTTCATGTTCCTCCTGCCATGGGGGAGCCTGGGACAACCACAGGACCTGTGGGGCAGGGATGGGGCTGCTCATGTTTTTCTGTCCCAGGAAAGTCTCTGTGCAGTGCTGGTGTGATGGGCAGCCTGGGGCTGCTCCTTCCAGTCACACATACATGACCCAGCTTGTAACAACCAAAATAACCATTTCACTGATAACCCTTTCTTTTACTCACTTCCTTTGAATTTTTTTCTCTGCCCAGACAAATTAGTTTTTAAAATCTCTTTTCCCAATTTCTTTGCTGCCCTGGGATTATTTACACACCTCACGAAAAGCTGTTTACTCTTCTGGGTAATTCAATGAACATTCACTTGCTTTGAATTAATATGCAGCGTTGTTCCAAGTGCTGGCAATTTACTGGTAATTGGAACATCTCCTTACCCTGGAAAAAACATCCAGCCTCCCAAGTTAGTTTTCACAAGTGGCATTAATGCAGCAAGAGAGCCAAATTCCCTTGTTTATGTGCTAGCAAGGAAATATGAGGCTTGTTAGCAATTACAAGGTAAATTTTCTTTCCCTCACTTCCTGATGGTGCTTCCTCTGTAGCTGTGAGGGCTGTTGAGGGTGACTGGAGTCTGTGTCCCACCAGTGCCAGGGCTGGAGTCCCTGCTGTGCTGTTTAAGCAGTTTGCCTATGATGAGTTTGGTGGGTAAAAGGGGTTTGCAGCAGTGTGTGGAGGAGCAGGACAAAGAACCTTTTCAGCAGCAGTTTGATCTCACCTGGATGCACATCAGAGGTATGTGCTTTAAGCTGTTTGTAAACCAGGTGAGCACTGCAGAGCTTTGCCGATGGGATTTAGTAAGAATGTCTCTAAGACTGGTGCCTGATGAATTGCAGTGCCCCTGGCCCAGCTGGGGATTGAGAGTTCAATCCAATGACAGCCTCAGGCTCATCAGCAGACATGTTTCCATTTCAATCTGTTGGGTGCACTCTGACCACAGACAGGCCATGGCTGTGATAGAGACCTGTCTGTGAAACTAATAGAACCTGATAGAAAATGAAATCTGTTTGCTCTGCTCTGTTGTCTGCTCGCTTCCCTAATTTGATTCCACTTACAAGGACTGCTTACAAGGCTAACACTTCTCCAGGGGTTTCCCCAATAATGGAAACAACTTTGTTAGGGACTGAAGACAGGGAAGGAGACAATAAGTTGCCTTAGTTTGACACAGTTTTGAGGTCCCTGTGGGAGGTCTTTGAATCTGTGCAGTCCGAAGCAGACCTGTGCCTTTCAGAGCCTTTTTCTTCCCTTAAACTTTTCACCCCAGGTAGAACCTCCTGCCCAGGCAGGACACGGGGCTCAGACAGAAGGGAAGACAAAGTGTTCTGGGGTTAGTTAAACTCCCAGGTAGAGTTTGCTGCTGGATGTGGCTGTGAGAGCAGCTCTCCTGTGGGATGGCAAGTCTCAGAGCAGCAGGGTCCTCCAACAGCCTCTCCTGCTCTCAAGACATTCTTTTTCTCATCATATTTACTGTAGAACTGGAAAGCTTCATGATGAAATTATTTTTGTTGATTTTTATGCGCTGCTTTTGACCTGTGAAAATGTGTTTACAACAGAGTTTGGGTTAACACCCTGAAAATAAACAAGTGCGAATATGGCACTGATCATGCTAGCACAAAAATTAATGTTGCATATGCAACATTAAATACTGCTGAAAAATTTAATTTAATTAGGGAATCAGTCCTTATGAAAGCCAGCAAGCTGACAGCCCAGAGAGCTGAAATCTTCTGGCTGTGGCAAGAGCTGAGCACACAGGGTCTCACTGGGAGATGCCCCTGTTGGCTGCTGCATGGGGCACACCTGGCCCTGCCGGCAGGGGGACAGAGCAGGGTTCATGTGCTGCCAGCCCTGTTCTTCTCTGCATGAGCAAGGACTGGAGTTACAGAAACCATCTTTAGGGACCCAGTCTGGGACAAGATTCACCTTCACAAAGTCTCAGGGTGGAAATAGCTTCCAGTCACTAGAACCAACCTGGGGACAATATAAACCCACAATCTAGAGAAGAAATCCTTCAGGACTCATTAGAAAGCTCTTGAGCTAACACTTCAGACTCCTTGACACCTGCTTATAGAGGTAGCAGAGCTCAGGGGCTACAAAAAGGTCTTCTCCATTCCCTCCTGCTCTTCACAGCCCCTCTGCAAGCCCCCCGGGGGGTTTGTGGCCCCTGTCTGCAGCCCCAGAGCTGCTGTGACACCAGCTCTCCTGCACTTGCCACAGTGGCATCTCCACAGACGTGGCAGTGGAGGGTGCTGCAGTCTCAGCTTCAGCCATGGAGAAGGTGTGGGCTTGTGAACAGTCCCCACACAGCACAGATTGGGGTTGATGTCTTCTTCCCACCCAGCACAGTCCTCGCTCCCTCTCTGCATTGACAAAGGGTGATTAATGCACTCTTTGGGAGAGGGCATTAACTGAGACATCTTATTTACAAAGAGCTTCCTAGTGGTGTCCTCAGGAGAACAGGGATCCAGACAGCATAGTGTGTGTTGCTAGTAATGTAAAAGGACACTGTTATTTGTATTGCATCACTGAACTCCATTATGTCTTTTTTTCACCCTATTTCCAGGACAAATGCCATTCCCTGTGAAGCCATCACCAATCAACACCCATTGGCAGGTCATCAGTTCAGGTTTTATGCCACAAAGGAAACAGGCTGCTCTGAATCCCAACAATACAAGGCTTACAATGCCACCGACTCAGCATGAACAGCTCCTCAACTCCCACAGCACCCCTGGTTCCTCACTGGCCACCCTGGGCACTGCCAGCAGAGCCACCTGAGCTGGGAATGCCCACGGACGGGGCCACTGGCAGGACCTTATCCTCCTGCCAAGGTCTTTTTCCTCTGCTGGCTCTCAGTGGAGCTTTCCCTGCACATCCCGTAGCCTGCTTGTTGTTAGAGCTTGTCACAAGCATGGGGGGTCTCTGTTGGTCACTTGGTCCCTGTCTCCTCCCCGAGCAGGTCCTGGCTGTGTGACCACCACTGGTGGCAGGGCTGGGACCACCTCACACGCTTTCCTTGCAGGTTGTAGGTCCCTTGGCAGAGCTCTGCAAGCAGCTGCTTCCCTCTCTCTCTGCATTAAGATTAATGTTTGAACAGCAGTTGCCCCATCCATCTCCCTAGGAGGCTTCCTCCAAACAAATAGCAGGAGGAGGTGGCATCTATTTGGGAATGACAGGGCTTCAATCTATTTATTCCCCGTGTAACCGCTCTCTCCTGAAATGTCAGATTGACTCTTCATCTTCCAAGGGCTGCGGTGCGAGCCCGGCGCGGCGGGTACGGCCCCACCTCCCTTCATTTGCAAGGAAAAAGAGTCACTGAGATTGATTGCGCAATTGAATATGCAGCGTGGTAAACAGTTATTTGGAAATTATTGTTTGTGTTTAATTATGACATACAGAAGTTTAACAGTCATAAATTTTTCATTGGAGTTGGAATGCAAATGTGAGCATTAACATGCATCAGCGAAAGACTCAAATCAGCACTTCCCACAGCACATCATATGATGTGGGGCCCCACACCGTTCATGGGCATCCACCTCCTCAGCACCATGGGCCAGAGCTGTCAGTGAGCTGAGAGTGGCTTAGAAACCAGGAATTACTTGTTTCTGCTTGGTATGTTCTCTGTATAAAATCCTTAAGGCAGGGCAGTGGCTGTAACAGGCAGTGGGGGCTTGACTTCCCCTTACACTTTTGGGGTGCAGCCAGGGTGGAGAAGGGACTGTGGATCCATCCTGGCAAAATAGGAAAACTTTCTGGTTTCATGAAAGTGCCTTGTCAGCACTTCTGCTGCTAACAACAATTCTTTTCGACAATTATCAGATTAATTTTCCCCATCTTCTCTCTCTTTTTATTCTTTTCTTATCTCTTTCTTCTCCTTCCCCCAGCATATGCACACGGACACATGCTGTGGCTCTTGGTAATTGAAGAAAATGAAAAATAGATGTGTAGAGGGAAAAACGTTTAACAGCAAGAAACGATGTGCTAGAAAAGAGGGCGGTAATAAAGGAATCTAATTAAAATGGAAAATTTCCGTGGGAAAAGGAAGAGGTGTTGGGGGAGGCAGAGGTAGAACATTGTTTCCATCCAGCCTGCTCATTTTGGTGAAGAAGCAGATTTCCCAGCTGATTAAAAACTGGTATAATAATGACGGATGAGTATTTTTCTGTCTTTGTATTTCTGAAGCAAATCTCTCATGGGACAAAACATATCACTCAGCGAGTTGCATAATGTTTAATTCTGTATTAGGCAAAGAACAAACTGTGTCTGTGTGTTTCAATTCACACGTGAGCAGAAAGGTGACCACACGTTTTCTGAGCACACACCTCTGCCACCAGAGACAACAGTTTCGGGGAGGATTTTAGGGAGAGACAGGGGTTCAGAGGGTCTTGTGACTGGTTCAGGGGTTAGCAAATGGGGTATGGATATCTCAAAATAGATGTGCAGAAAGGGCTGACCTGTAGCTGAAGGATGTGTTTGAGCAGTGCTGACCTCATCATCAATGTTTGAGATGAAATATCTCCCCAGATGAGTTCTGTTTATGATGTTCTCAAGCTATTTTAACAATGATATTGTAGCCAGTGGAGCTGTGATTTACTCCACAATGGCAGAGGTGTCCTCCATGCCCCTGCAGAGTAGCCACCCTCTGCAGGGGGAGAGCAAGGGGTCACAGCAAAGGGGACATGTCCTGCAGCCAGTTTATGGCCATGCTGGTTCTGATGCCTGAGCTGTGGGCAATAAGGGACTCACAATAAGATTATTTCTTGCTGTCTGTCACTTCTTGGTCCTCTTCCCATGTTCTGGTTTGAAGGACACCTTTGAAATGAGGGATGAGCCATAATGAGAAAAGAAACACAAATTAATCAAAGATGACACTAGAAATGATGTGAAACATAATTTCTTTGGCATACTGTTCCAACGTACGGGGTCTGCGTGTGTGTGTACACAGCACATGTGCATGGGCTGTCACCCTTCATCGTTACAGTGCTCATGAAAGACTTTACAAATATGAACACTAATAGCCCCCACACAGAGGTGGGGGTGACCTTCACTTGGGGCTCTGGAGCTGGATTCAGGAGCCTTTGGTTTGCTTGCTGTCTGTCAATTTTTCTTTGTGGTTTCAGGTACAATCACGAGTGGCAGCAGCAGCAGCAGCTGCAGCAGGTCCCCACTGAGCAGCAGAGCCTGAGGACCAGGAGGGTGATGGTGAGATACACCTGAGGTGGGCTGGGGGAAAAGGGGAGAAGAGGGGAGAGGTGTAATGTGGTACTCAGGCTGTATAGCTCCAGTGGAAGGGAAAAGTACCAGTTAAAAGAATTGGGTGTGGTTCTAAAAACCCAGACTGGGGGTATTTCAGATTGGAATGCTGTTACATTCCTGTAAAATCTTCCGCTGGCATGATGCTGACTGTGGAGGTGAGCACCAGAGACCTTCTGCCCATGACTTTGCAGAATTTAGTCAACTTGTGGGTGAGCAGTGATGCACAAATTACCAAGAGAGAATGTGCATCCTTTCATGAGTGTTCATGCTAGATCTGTGTCCTGAGAGGAAAACAACTTTTGGGTCACAGGACAGGGCAGCGGGAACCATAAATCCCACAGGAAATAAAAATGAAAGAGGCAGTGAGTATTGAGAACTTCCCCAGTCAAAGAGGGTGTATCATAATTGTTCTGTGTTATAAACACCACTTTGAGCTCTTGCATGTCAAGTAAAGAGAAAAGTAAAATGAAAACATTGTAATGGGTTAGAAAATGCTGAACAAGCCAGCTCCATTCAGCATGAATCTGTGACATGTCAGAACTGGCAAAATATTTCCCTGTGCAAGTTATTAAAAATGAAGAAATTGTGTACAGTGTGAGGTGTGATGGTGATGGACTGTGTGTGCTCAGAGCTCCGTCGGGTCAGCCTGAGCCAGGGCATTAAACACACGGTGACACGGCAGGAGTCACACTCATCGCTTCCACGCTCAAAACTGTTTTCACTACTCTGCTAAAATAAATACCTCAGTTCTGCCAAAACATATTAAAGGTAAAATGAGTCACCACTAAGGCAAACTGAAAGAAAATTCCCTTGAAGGAAGTGAACACAAACGTAACTAAAAGCAGTAGATTAAAGATTGAAATATAAACTGCAGATGATAGACAAACTTTTTCTTAGTGATTTTCCAGAGGAAAAGCATTTATTGAGTCTTTTTCACTGTGTACTCTGCCTTCCCTTTGCAGCACCACACACAGCCCTCACAGCCTGAACCCTGAGAACTCTGAGCCATTTTTTGCCCAAACTCCATCTCCATGTCCTGCTGGGTACGCTTATACCCATAACCATATAAAACATGCGTGTGTTTCTAGAACAGTTATATGCCTTTTTTTGACCGCTTTTTATATGCACATTGCAAACAGTGGGCAGTTAATGGGCTGCCTCTCTGTAGTCAGAGAGGTGCAGGATGTGTGCACACAGACCCTCTGCTCCCGGGGTCACTGGCAGTGGTGGCACTGTCACCGCCTACCGAACCCGCTCGTCCCGGTTGTGGGCTCTAGCTCATTAATGCCATCCTGCCAGAGGAGCTCCAGATGCTGAGTCACTCCTTTCTGGGTAAATATCAGGGTAAAAAGACATGACATTTTCTGGGCCGTTCTTCTGTATTAATAAGATTCCAACTACAGGGTGACCTTTTCACAAAGGATTTGTAAATGCCAAAAGCTGCATAAAAATCTCTCTTTCTCAGGCAAACAGAGGCATCATAACTTTGCATTTATTTCTTAAATGGTGTTTTCCTGTCTTTCTCCCTTTGATCATCTCTTTCCCCTGAATGGATGTAGTGACAGCTGTACCTCCACTAACAGCTATGAAAGGGAATGAGAGAAAATCAGTGGTTGAATCATTGCCTGCTCACTCAGGGGATCATTCTGCTCAAGAGGCTGAATGAATGAAAACAAACAGGTCGGGGATGATGCCCCCGCAGGGAGGGATCAGCCTCTGCAGGAGAGGGACCATGGAGCTTGGGCTTGGGCTTAGACATGGGGGAACGTTGGGTGCTGCTCCCAGTTTGTGTGTAACGAGGGCTTACACTGTTTCTTACCACTGAACCACATACACACAGAGAGAACAGGAAAACCAGCACCAACCAACCAACCAACCACCCGCTCCTTTTATGTTACATGGCATTTAGGGTATTTGATTTATCAAATAAATGCTTCCTTTGCAATAGGCTTTACACTCTCTTTGAGTGTAAAGGAAAAGGCCATAGGAAAATAATAACAACCAAACAAAAACCCAACAGAGCAAAAGGCTTATAACTTTACCAGTGGAAAGCTGAGGCTTCATCCAAGAGCAAGGCACTGGTAGACACCAAAACCATCACCCTGCATCGTGTCAAAGGCCCCTAGGGCATGGACCTTGCCTGACCTTCTCAGCCAGGCTTTGAGTGAGCTTTGAGTTGCCCTGAAAATCACTACATTGTCTTAATTAACACATTGTGTAAAGAAACTCCTGTACTTTTTTGTTTCACCTCCATGGTTACCTTTTTCCTTTGTCCTCTTTCTGCATTTCTCATGTCTTTTCATCACCAGCTAACGTAATTTAATTCCTTCTCCCTTTCACAAGAGTCCAGAGCCTGCACTTGTCACTGGCAAGAGTTCAGCTTTTCCTGAACTGCAGCTTAAAAAGGAAAAATTGAGGCTGGATCCGAGTCAAATGCAAGTTTCATACTTCAGTCTTTTATCACCTCAAAATATCATCCTGCTTTTAATTTCCTGAATGATTCTTGTGCCCAGCTCAGCAAACTCCTCGATGCCCACTCAGGTTCCTCCCAGGTTTTCTCCTTTTCCCTCCCATTTCCATGAGAAGTGTATGATCAAAAGGAGCAACAAACTGTAGGTGGGCTCCTAGGGTGTCACCTCAAATATTGAGGGTTGATACAAAACCAGGAAATATGTCCATGATTAAATAGGAATATATGCCAGGTAGACATGAAAACAGCAAAAACTTACACCTAATGTACTGGTGAATTGCCTGGCAGTCTGCAGGTCAGTTGCCTGAACTCTGGACGAGGTTCTTCAGTCAAGGCTGGGACAAACCATCCCCTGATGACTCCTTCTGTGGTGTTACCCCTAGAACGTTTCCACCACAATCCAGGTTTCCCTTCAGCAGCACACAGCATTACTTCTTGTTCCGCTTGCCCTGACTAATGGGAGTAATTGGTCTCTGTCCTTTTCATAATGTCCCTCTAAGTATTTGTAAAGAGTTATCATGGCTCCCTCCAGTCCTCTTTTCTCTTCACATAAAGATTCTCAATTCATTTTAATTCATCCTCCCTGACCCTCCCTCCCACTCCCACTTCATATATCAAATAATGGAGCCCAATTACTTTGCAGACATACCACATTCGGAGGAGAGAATGAAGGAGGAGACAGCAGAGTGCACTGGAAAGACAACTGTGAATTCTCCAGTGACCAGTAGCTTCCACTGTGGGTGAGCCACTGCTCAGGCTCTGCAGCAACTCCATATCTTTTCTCAGGTCCCACCACAGCAGCAGCTGAAGTCTCCCAGCCCCACTCGGCACTGCTGGGCACTGCTGGCCACACCAGGACATGCAGCACTAGGGGATGCAGAAACACCAGCAGAGCCCCAGAATCCCCTCCTGCACTCTGGAACATTAAGATGAGGGTTAATTTGGATTAGCAAAATGGAAATGTCAAGCTTCATTTGTATTCTGGCACCCAGTGTTAATTACCTTTCCCTTTTTTTAGTAACCATTCTTGTGTTCTGTTTCCTTACTTAAAGCTGATAATAAGTTGTCCATCTATGTAACCAATCTGCTGGCACAAATCATGATGGATATGGAAAGAAATAAAATGCAAATCTAATGAGATATTGCTCAGAATGAGACAAAAAAAATTGAATCACATTCTTTAATCATCAATGTGCAAAGCCGACCAGAATGAATTTGTTTCAAGGAGCCCTCATTTCTATTTAAATGTAAAATACATTGAAATGTTTTAAGAACCCCAGCAAACGATGGATTTCTGATAAAAGGCTAAGTATTAGCCTTGTAATCCCAGCCAAAAAAAGCCCGATACCAACCAACAAACAAATTCAACCTCCTGATGCTGCAAAGAGGCCAATGGCTTCTCTTGCTTAGACTTCCCAGAGGGAAAAGCAGAACTCCTTAGACATAAGGTCACTGAAAACTTTAATCACTCATTTGCTCTATAGGACAAAGACTAAACAAATTGCCAGCATCATCATAAATACTGGTAGAAAAAGCCTAATTCTGAACTGATGCTGTTACCAATAAGAATATCATTGCATAAAGTCAGTAAGAGGTTATGAGCATTTTTTGAAAGGTTCAGTCCTCTAACCTTCTTCCCCCTTCCTTCCCTCTCCCTGTTATCATATTTTTCCCTCATTTGCATTTGAAGCTGCATTTCTAATCACATCCAGTGCAGAGTAAGACACTCAGCCTGGCTATAGCACCTACTCCACTGCTGTGATCTGTGTTTCAGAGCATATTCCAAATGCTGTGATCCTGAAGGAAACCCTGGATCAGGAAGAGTTAGTAAATTTAGAGTAATAGAGCCAATCTTTGAGAACAAAGAGGGTCTTTGTTTACCTTCTAAACAGAGGTTTCAAAACATACTCAGATCTCATCCCTCTTATTTGGGCATATAAAAGAAGAAAAAATTAAAAACTCATTAAGAAAGGGAAACCAGACTCCCAGTCCTGTGCGCTCAGAAAATGAGGCTCTAATAAGCATCAGATGCTGTGGAAACCTGCAGTGAGATTCGTGTAAGTGGTGTGAAGAAGGTGAGACTCTGGATATCTGTTCCGTATGCTTGGTGCAATGGGAAGGGGCTCCCCTGAGGTCCCCAGGCACTGTGTAATTAAATGGTGAGATGTGTGACGGCCAGAAGGATAAATGGGTTCAAAAAGAGATTCAATTAATTCAGAGGAGAAACCTATCTGTGGCTATTAAGCCCCTTGTTCCCAACACAACTCATGGCTCAGGAAGTCTGTAATCTGCTAATTACTAGAAACTGAGAGCCTGATTTGTAGGCACAGATCAGTCCAGTTTCTGCTGGAGACAGGCTGGGTGATTTTAGATGCTCCAATGTAACAGGTCTTTTGTTTGGGTCTTTTAAAATCATCTTAGCAGGGCTTCTGTGGTGTCCTCCTTCTCCCTGCTCCCCCAGGCTCTGAGCATTGTCACTGTGGTACCTCAGCCCTGTCCCTGCAGGATCCTGTCACGCACCCAGTAGAGCTCCAGAAGATCCCAGCATTATTTTTTTGTGTGTGTTTCCATTTCATGTTCATCTGCCCTTTAGGTTTTTGAGGGGTATTTTTCCCTTCTTGTTTCTTCAATTATTTGGATGATATTTTATTACTGCAATAAAGTAAGTGCACTGACACAAGATGAACATTAACATTTGCAGTGTGGGTTGAGAAAAAAACACCATCTTTAAGCTTCCATGGCAAAAATGCTCCTCAGCAACAAATGAAGGTGCCACAGCTCAAGTTTCCCTGCAGCAGAAATCCCTGCTTCTTCTCCAGGACTATGAACACCTCCACCACCAATAGCACTGACAAACAGCAAAGTCAAACATTTTTTTCTCAGACACCCAGTCCTTGTGATTTCAGATGTGATTTTGTTTCCTGATTTTATCTGCATGAGCAGTTTGAATGGTTTTATAATTTGCCTGTGTTTCCATTTTATCACATCTGCCTCCCATCTGTTATTTTTATGGTTTACATTCCCATTCTCCTCTCCTAATGCCAGCAGCTTGTCTGTAAAGCTGCTGTCACGTCCTAGAAACTTATCACCTCTCTCAAAAAAAACGTGTCTTGTGCAGGATGGCATAAGAACTACTGGAGAAGGATGGGTGGATCTGTTATTAATGATTTTCTTTAGCAAGAGCCCACACAACCCCTGTACTTGGTGCAGGTGCATGTTTTCTTCTCACTGCGCCTTGCAAAAGTCTCACTGAGTGAACAGAGACCAAATGTAAACAAAAACTTAGTGATACAGGGGTGTTTATCTGTTATATCCCACTGCACTGGGAACAAAACAGGAACAGAGTGAGCACCCCAGGGCTCCAAGCTCCTCCCCAAGGCTTATCCCAGAAGACAGGGATGCAGGGAGCAGAGAGCTGGTCCCCAGGGATGTTCCATGCGCTGCCCAGGGCTGCAGAAGGGAGGGGGAAACGAAAAGCCAGCCTCTGGACCCCCAGGCTGAGCAGTTCCCTGTCACACTCAAAAGGCAAAAAAGTAATTTTATCACTGTTCCATGACAGCCATCGTCCTCCTGAGCGTTGCAGTGCATCACCGGCCAGGGATCCTTCCCCAAACCATCCTTGAATCAATGTTAATTCACTGCAGCTCTCACAACGTGACCTTGGGTCATGCTGGGCAGGTGGCTCTGATCCACAGAGCCCACAGAAGGAATGTGAAAGGGGCTGCAGGACTTGTGCACTGATGCCAGCTTGGCATCAGGTGGAAGAATCCATAATGTGCAAAATAAATACAGATTTCCGTGATGTTGTCTCCAATACTCAGTGCTCAGCCTCTGGTAAACAACAGATGAATCCCGCACGTGTGGCAGGTTTGGGCCTCATTTGTGGCAACACAGACTTTTTCTCCTTCTTTTATAATTTTCCAAGCACAAGTATAATTGGCTCTGGCCTACTACCAAGAGGTTTATTAGAGCAGCAAGGGATGAAACTAATGATTGTTAAGAAGATCTAATTCCAAGGATACTGAGTTGTTGATTACACATTTATGGCTGCTAACCAGCAGCTCTCAAATAAGGGCCTGTGGATTTGTTTACCTTGCCAAGGCACTAAGATGCAGACAGTCACTAAAATTCAGAGGTTGAGGCAGAAATCAATACAGAGCTGCTGAACATCCTCCTGTGCAGCTGGGAGAGACTAATTGCTGATGAACCTATGAGTCCAATAAAAATGTGCATAATTTAAATTGTATTAAAACCATAAGCTGCTAAAACATCAATATTTAAGCACCATCCCACCATCCCCTGCAATGTCACCAGGGATCTTACAGGAAGAGCAGATATTGGTGAACATAAAAGTAAACAAAGGCGAAATAATTGCCTGAATTATTTCTTTCACCAAATTCCTGACATGGATTGGAATAAAAGTGTCACATGGGAAAATTTTTCCCCAGGTGTTCTTCCTCTTGGTGCTAAGAACAGCTGCCAAATGGGTTCCTAGTCCCCAAGGAGGTAAAGTGAAAGCCAGAGGAATGCGTGGAGTTGAATCTAAGAGCAGCTCGACAGGGTGTGTGTGCCATGGGACATGCTCGGCTGGCAGGGGACTGAAATACACTGCTTAAAACTGCCAGCTCCAAAAAACCAGCCATGGATGTCACCCACTTGACTGTCCTTCCCTGTTCTCCCGAGACCCTCCAAACTCAGGAAGAGCTGCTGGAGCTGCGGCTGTAGGAGGAGCTTCACTGAGGAATGAGCCTTAAACAGCAAGGTCCCACTCCCAGTCTGTTGACCATCCTGGCCACGGCACCCACACACAAAAATCTGCACTCTGCTGATTAATTTGCACATTAACTAGCTGACTTATAAGGAGTCCCTTGCACTACTCAACGCAGAGCTCACCTGCTGAGCGTTTAGCACCAGGAATCTACCTGTCTATGCTGTACAAGGTGTGCATGTGGCAAACCTCCATCATTTTCTCAGACACTCTGGGATACATACCATGAAATTTAACAAGGTGTGTCCTATAAAGGGCTGTAACATTGCAGCTGTGTGCACTAATTAGATAACACTCATTATTGTTCGTTCAATTTGCATTTGCAGAGGCGGTGCCAGCGCTGGCTGTGCTCCGGCCCTGATTGATTGCTCCCACTTTGCATTCATTAGGAAGGTGGCCTCAGCACAGTGGTTTTACAGCATGTTTGCTACCACTTAACTGGATATGCCAGTCAAATGCCTTGAACTTTGTCTCTTGATTAATAATATTTTGCAAATACAGTGCAGGCTGTTTGAGCAACCTGACGGGTGATGGTGGGGCTGGGCAAGCACTGCTCTCACTCCCTGCAGAGCCCTCACCTTCCTGCAGGCCAGGTGGCAGAAACACCACTGTGACATAAGGGCTGGTGACAGCTCACCAACACATCAGGGTCATCAGTGACTGTGTCCACTGCTCATCTCCTCCACTCAGACGTGATTGACAGAAATAAATGGGTCTGTCAGAGGGTTTGACTTTGTCAGGAGATACCAAGCCCATGAACCTGGGGCACATACAGGTCACAGTGACCACTGCAATTTTTTCTTCTTGTCCCCTCACACCTGCAGAGCAGGGTTTGCTCTGGTCCATCTCATCTCCCCCTCCACTCCAGGCACCACCTGGAGGATCAGTGGAGCCAGGGACTCATCTCTTGCCTGGGTTGCTGTAGCAGCAAACAGCTCGGAAGTGCCCATTGCCCCAGCCCAGACACCTCAAGACCCTCTGGTCCCAGGGGTCCCCACCCTCCTGCCCTCCCCAGTTCAACCCTTTGCCACCAGTCACTCACTCAGGCTGCCAAAAGGAGGATGCTGGGCTTGCAGGGAACCTTCTCTTAGCACATCCTGTGACATGGGACAGCTGCTTCCCTGCCCAGGCAAGGGCACTGCATGGCAGCAAGGTGATGCCATTTGATGCTGGACTGATTGTGGGGGATTTTTTCCTCACGCTCAGTGTTGCTAGGCTGCTGACACACGGCAGCTCCACAGCCAGCGTGTTCGGCAGATGAACTGTCGCTTCAGCTCATTCCAGGGTGAAACACTGTCACTTTTCCCTTTTGCATATGCAGCACACACTGGGGAGTTCAGGTCTGTGCACAACAGATTTATTCAACAGAAATCGTTTCATTTCTGCAGAGGAAATATGTTCCACTGCTCCTGCAGCTGACAGGCTCTGGCATCAGTTGGAGGCTGAGGCTCCAAAAGGAAGGAGAATATGTTTATGGGATGAACCACAGCTGTTTGCAGTATTCCCCTGCCCTAGCAATTATTTTAATAGAAAGAATTCCTGGAGGGTTATTTGGCTTCACATGGCGCACGTCGTGTTCACAGTCACTAGTTCAGGTATCAGGCGAGAGAACCTCTGAAGACAGTTCTGCTCCTGTAAAGCATTTTTTAAAATAAGCAGCAGGTTGAATGCTGCAGCCTGCTCACACACCAGAAAATACTTGCTCCCATGGGTAGCACAAGAAATGATAGGAAAACTGGTACATTTACATAATCTGCATTATCATAAAGTTGTTTATCAGCATTGCTGAGCTGCCCAGCACTCCCAGGGTGTAAGAAGAGATGCTGCCCAATGCAGCCAATGCTGTTTAACTTAGAGACACAGAAAAGGTGAGCAAGACACATTCCTGCAGAAAAGGTCAGGCACTTGGCTCCATACATTTTTCCCTGAGAGAGAAGAGGTAGGACCTCCTCAACTTGACCATGGTGCATTGGTTTCCGTGGGTGCCTTTTCTGCCCCTTTTCTCCCTGTTCGTGCAGGGAGAGGCTCTGGCCAGGCTGGCTGCAGGAGTACAAAAGGGGGTACTTGCTCCAGTGCTGTATTTCCACGATAAACTGGAGTCCATTTAAAGTTCAGCAGCATTGTGTAAATGTGTTGCTGCTTTGCCTCAGAAATAATCAGTCAAGACAGTCCTCAGACACTGCTGCTCATTAAATAAAACACCCGGATTCCTCCCTGAAGGGGAAGGTTCCTCAGAGACTGGCAATATTTTAGCCTGCTTGCCATCTGAGGGCTTTAAAATACTTCAGAAGCATTAATTAAGTCTCAGGACATGCCTAAAAGATGGAAGTTTAGCATTTACTCAGCAGGAAGCAGCACTGGGGCTGCAGGCTGGGGATGCTCCAGGACTGTGGAAGTTTGGATCCAGTATTGTGAATCTCAGAGCGTCATTCTTGCCAGCATAAGGGAGAGGAGAGTTCCCAAGCTTCAGCTCCTGCCCTGACCCACTTGTGGGGCCAGGCTGGTGGCCTTGCAGAGGAGAGTGAGTTCCCAGATGGGGATGCTCTGCTCCCAGAGCTCAGTGCTGCTCCAGACCCATGGCCAGCTCTGGACGGCTGCTCAGCACAGCATTCCCCAGCCTGCACTGCTTTGATCAGCACTGGCAAACATCCATGTCTTTCAGTGAAAGCATCTCATGCAGACATTGGGATTTGCTTCAGGTGGCTTAGTGAGAAAATGAGTAAGTCCCTTCCTGGATTTTTACATTCAAACCAGCTGTCCAAAATATGAGCTATCTGAATTCCTTAGAGCTTTAGGATGTTAGTCTCTGTTTTCTCTCTGAAAACACCCATCTTTCAGTGCATAAGAGAGCTCTAGCTGTTCATCCCACCAACAGGACTTTAGTCACACACTTATGAATGTATAAATGGAAGTTAAATGCTTTAATACTTCTGTGGAAATCAATATAAGAGAGAAAAGCACGAGTAAATAAAATCTGCCATGTGATGCTTCAGAAAATTGTACAGAAAAAAAAACAAACCTGAACAAATATCCTATAACTCAAAGGGGAAACAGGTCAGGGTTTGTGTCACCAAACAGTGCTGTTCACATACAGAAATGCCATTTCTTACCTGAAGACTTGGATGAGAAGAGAAGCTCAGTGATTTTTGTCAGTGCCTTTAGTTTCTCTGCAGAGAATATTAGCACACTGCTACTGACAGAACGTCAATAATGGGGGAGATAAACACTTCCAAAGCGTTAATTCTCTCAGCATTGTGAGATCCAACATATGCATCATCACTGTACATCAGCGAGGGATAAATGTAAGCAGCCACCACAGTCTAAAATACAACAGTGCAATCTGCTTCTGAAAGAGATTTCCATGTGGGAACAGACAATGTTTCAGCAGTTTCCCATAACAACACCACAGCCTGACACAGCTCCTGGCTGCTGGAACCTGCCTTTGTCACAAATAACTTTGCAATAAATGCACATGGTGTGGATGGGCATGGCCCTGTGGGTCAAGCACTCACTAGCCATGGGAAGGGACAAGACAAGGGCAAATGGGAAAATCAATGTCATTGAACTCTCACAAACCATGCAAACTCATCCTGGGCAGTACTGGAGGCAGCTTTCCTTGACTTTCCAGGACAGGCTTGGTTTTGACCTGCAGTCTGGATGCCCCAATCATTTAGACCTTATGAATACTTAACTCCCCACTTAATTGTTTCAGTACCAAGTAGCTTTCCCTTACTGCACTTCCTTCACCCCAGAAGGAGGTTAAAGAAGGCAAAAGGATCTCCTGTACCATCCTCTGGCCACAGAACGTAGGCACCTGTTTGGGATCAGGCAGTGATCTCTGACTCTCTGACAAGAGCTGGTAAGAGTTTGAGCAACCAGTGTCTTTATCTGCCTTCCATGTGTTTATCCAGGACACTACTAGATCTGGGCAAATGATTATGCACAAGTATTTCTTAGATTTTTTTTTTAGTCTGGACAATTTTCTCACTCCTTTTACACAGGGTTTTCACTCCTGTGACTTTATTCTAGCAGCTCTGTTTAGTATCAAAGTATTCATTGAAGCAGCAAATTATACATGATTATTGGAGATTATTCAGTGAGAGTGAAGTGATAAATGAATAATTAATTCTCATTACTAGCACTGTCACCCTGTTGCCTAGACGCCTCTGTGAAATCTGGACCCCATTGCTTTAGGGATTGTACTAACAAATAGGGACAGGCAGTTGTTGCTCCCAAAGGGCTCAGCCTGGAGAGGTGACACAGCTCAGGGGAAAGGGCAAAGACAGATGTGTTGGACTGGGGCAGCATTTCAAAGCCCGGTGGGTTCTGCACTGAAGGAATACCCAGAGGTCTCCTCATTTCCTTTATATGTTGGGTTGGAAGGATGCTTTCCCCTCCCCTGGTGAGCTCATCACCCCTCATTCACAGTCCCCTGAGGACAAACACCAAGGACAGCTCTTGATGTCCTCTCTCCAACCAACACCTCTTCCAACGCCACTGATTTTTCTATGGCCGTGTTATTTCTTTGGCCCGTTCTGATCTTTGGCTTAGAGTTTTTTTGAGCCTCAGCTCCAACTTCTAATCAGGAAGGTGAAACACAGGTGCTGAAGCTGGTAGGGAGAAGGCAGAAAGGAGCAAAAATCCCACAGGGGAAGAATTTCCTCCCTCCTGCCAGGGCTGCCGTTTGCAGAAGGTGATCAGTATGATGTATAACTGTGGAACTTCCCCAAAGCACACACAAATAAAATAGGGAATGGGCTGTAAAATATGTTGGAGCTGGAAAATGAATTATCTCTGTCAACTATTTAAAAGCAATCCAGTAATGTGAACAATCAGAAGTGAAGAAAAATCAATACACTTTTCATGGCGCTGAAATGGAAAATAAGTGGGATTTTACTCTGGCAAAATCTATGCAAACAAAACCCGACAAATTAATTCTGCTTGTCAATGAATATGGTCATGTCTTCAGCAGCAGAACCACCTCCCAGAGTGCTCTCTTCAGCTCCAGCACTGTGCTAGTGATGTAGCAGAAATCCCCACTGGTGTCAGGGGTACATGAGAGAGAATTGTGAACATTAGAGAATTATTTGTGTTATTCCCAACACATTCAATTTGTTTAACAGATAATTCCTCTAGGAAGGCTTCAAGGAAAGCAAACAGACAGTAGAGCAGAGCAAATACAGCCCAGTCCCTGCTTCCACATGCAAAACTCAGACAAAGCACCAGAGCAAAGCAAAGCATCATAGTCCCTGTCAGACAATTGGAGGCATGATTGAAGTGTCCCAAAGTGGACATTTCTACACTCCAAATTGCAGCCAGCTTCTGACTTCAGGTAACAGAGGGCAAGTGGCCTTGGGGGTACAGGAAGAAGCTTCTGTAGCAGCTCAGTAGGTGTGAGGACCCTTTCCCAGAAAGAGCTTGATGGAAATTGGAAGGGGGGAAGGTGTACCGTGGGGAGGAATTCAAGGGGAGATGGATCAGTGTGTACAGTGTGGTCTTGAAAAGCTTCACAGAGCCACACAATTTCCTTTGCAGGTCTCAGTGCCAGGCATGCACAGAGACAGATCTATTAGTTTTCCCTTCCAAACTTTCTTCTCCTACTGGACACAGGAAATAGAGCCAGAAACAGCACAGAAATTAAAGACCATGGCACTGGCTGTAAGAGAACTGCCAGATGTGCAGCCAGCTTCTGAGCCTTGGCCAGACCTGTGCTTGGCATTATTGAAGTTCACAATTATTCAGCAACCTTCCCTCTATCCCAGCAGCAAAGGTCATGGCTGACTCTACCCAGGATGGGACTTGAGGTAACACAGGAAGAATGTCTACCAAGCCTAACTCATTTCTTCTCATGGGACAAAAATTCCTTACACTTGTTGTATTTGGCAAAGTTGTAAAGGAAACGTCAGTAACACTATGAACACATCCCTTTGGCAGCTGAGCTTCTCCCAACAGCAGCTGCTCCATCCCTAAACAGTAGCTACTGTGGGCCGTGAATTTGGGGTTTCCTGCAGCACCTCCAGCATTGCAAAGAAAGAAATGTTTTTCCCATTCAGTCAAGCCTGTAAGCTCTAAGCTCCTACAACTACAGTTATTTATTTTTAGGTTACCTCCGGAGGCTCGGATCTGCGTCTCCGCCGAGGCGCTGCCGCCGCTCTGTGGTCCCGGGCGGCGCTGACACATCCCGAGGCTCCGGGGCTGCGGCCCCTCCGCATCACTCCTGCTGCCCACAGAGCTCGGAGCGGCTGACAGAGCCCTTCATCCTGCTGATGCTGAGCTGGGCTCAGGTCCTGCACGTTCGCTGGAGGGGCCGAGACGAGCCTGCATCGAGGGATCTGCACAGTGAGGAGATGGCTCTTGGTGGCTTGGCCAGGGACACGAGTGCACCCGGCTCAGCCACCCGGCAGCTCCCTCCTTGGAGAGGAAATAGCGCTGCTCAGCCCTCAGGGTTAAGGGCTGACTCTCGCTATCCTGAGCGTTTGGGCTCTGCCAATTCACATCAGGCCCCAGTTCATCTGTGGGGCTCAGACATTCTAAATGTGTTCTGTGGTAATAGTCACCTGGTAAATTAACCCTCAGCAAGAGGCAGAACGGGCCCTCACTGACTGAGAGAGAGGGAGCACTTCTGTTCCCAGGTATTCTGACAGGCGTTTCCCAGACACGAGCCTGTTTGTAAATGCAAGCAGATGATTACATTTCATTCCTGTATTTCCAGTGCCATCTTCTGTACAGAAGAGGAAATCTCTGAGTTCAGCAGCTCTGAGGAATGAAACTGGAAAATTCTTCCCCCACCCACGTGGGAAAACTCAGTCACTATTGAAATTAAACACTGAAGGATTTACATTTTCAGTAGCTCAACAGCATACTGGGTTGTGTGCTAGAGACACCCACAGGTGCCAAAACCTTCTAATTTTACAAAGAAAGTACATCAGCCTCACTCTGTGTTTGTCATAAATTCATGCCATTTCTGGGATGGGATGTAATGGGTGAGAGAAATAAACATCCACTATTATAAAAAAAAAAAATAAAATGTAAGTCTGGCTATAAATATCAAAACCTCATGTCGAATGAATTCATAGGGCCATGATTAAAGTATGTGATCAGGAATAATTGTTTTTCATCTCTGTGTCATCCTGTGCCTTTCCCAGAGATTTTCAGCCCAAGACTGCTGTGGGGCTGCAGTGTCCTGGCTGTGCCATGGAACACACACCTCATCCTTGAAGACTACACTGCATCCAACCACACAGTCAAAGGATTACAGAAAACATTTACTCTGAATAGCTTTTTAATATTGTATCAAGAGTTTGCAGGCATTAAAAAAAACCCAAAACAAAAACAAGTTGGGTTTTCTTGTCCCTAATTTCAGTTATGAAGATCAAACCTGTTTTTTATCTATTGATGCCTTGCTTGGTTGAGCCCCACAGAGCCATTGTCAAAGCTGGATCCAGAGCAGTGGCTTTGCAGAGCTGCAATCCTGGAAGTGTTCAAGGCCAGACTAAATAAGGCTTTGAGCACCTGAGCCTAGTGGATGTCCCTGCCCTTATCAGGGGTGAATAGGTGAGCTTTAAACTTCCCTCCTAACCCAAAGCATTCTGTGATTTCATTCATCCTTCTACTTTCCTACAGTGCCTAGAAAATTACTTGATTACTTGATTACTTGATCCTTTACATTCAGGAGGTTTTCAACTAAGCACTATTCAGCATGATTATCTAGTACCTCCAGACTTTCATTAAAGGGACAGACAAGGTCTTATCTTCCCTAATAGCTGCCCTGTGCTGCCCTGCCAGATCTGATAAGCTCTGAAGATGATTTGGAACAGCCTTAGAACATCCAACCACTTTTAATTGGGGTCAGTGTCTCCACGTCTGCAGATGCTCCTGTGACTGAATGATCAAATCCTCTGTGATCAGGAGCAGCAGTCTGTGGCCCAATGAGCATCCCCACAGGAGGCAGAGCAGGTGCTCAGGCAGTGAAATCATTCTGTGATTGCAGACCTGGGCAGGGCCACACTGGGCAGCATCACCATGTCCCAGCTCTGGCTCTGGTCACATCTGCAATTTGCTGACCAAATCAGCTGGGGACTCTGCCCTGAAGGCTGTGGAAAGCTGGAACCAAGTGAATTAAAGACTCCAAGCAAACTCCTCTGAAACCTGGATTTAGGTTCTTGTTTCCACAACACTCATAGTTTGTTTAAACTATGAAAGTGAGTGAAGCAATTCTGGCTGAGCAGCCTGTTTCAAGTTTGTTTTCCAGTTGTCTGCAGTATTTGAGTCTCCCACCAAACTTTGGAGTCCAGACTCTGTGGGAAACTTTCCAAATTCTGGCTGGAATACTCAACCATTAATTCCCAACTTGCCCATCTGCCAGGTTTAGAAAAGATTTCTTTAAATCCTTTAAAACATATGTCTAAACTACTTGTTTATCTGTCAACATTGTCTCACACTATTTAATTTTAAAGCTTAACTTTTTAAACCTCTCAAGGCTGACCCTGCTCTGAACATGAGGAACTGTCAGTGACTTTGCACCATGTAACAACTGCCTGTGGTACCAGACAGGCTATGTGCCCACTGACCACACACCAAGCTGCTCAGATTCTCCCACAACAGCCTTTTCCCTAACCCCTGTTANGCTGAGGAGCTGGAGAGAGAACATGCAATTTCCTTGTTAGCTTACCCAGGCTGTCCAGAGGCAATGCCGGAGCCTGATGCCCCGAGGGGAGCTCGGCTGGTGCAGACAGATGGAATTGTTGATTGTTGCCTGTTTTATGTGCTTTGCCACATGGGCTGGCTGCTACAGGGACCGGGTTATATGGAGCTTTATGGGGCACTAATTTCAGTTCAGACAGAGCAGTTCTCTTGGTTAAATGACTGAGTGTTTGCAGAAGAGCCGCTGGCTCCTCCTTGGCTGCTCCGGTCTCAGAGCTGGGAGCACCAGCAGAGATTTCCCCATTTGAGCTCCGATATTCCTCTGCTTCCCCTGCCGGAGTGTTTGACTTCACGGGAGCCCTCCCAGGCCCCCCTGCCATGGCTCAGCTCGGTTCCATCCATGCCCTCACCTGGTTTTCAAAGGAAAGTTCCATAAAACTCCTCTAAAGCTGTCACTACATGGCCACACACACAGAGTACATATATGGACACAAAATATGTTATTTATTGTGAATTTTGCAAAGACACATTTAAGCAACAAAATATACATTTGTGAACCTTTAGTTTTATACATAACAATCTGCTACCATAGCAATAAATTAAATATACATTATTTACAACAGACATAGGTCACCAGAAACTACAAAGCACTGCCTCTCTACATCAAAAATAAACTTTGTCAGATACATTTCTTCAATATTTATTTTCACTCTTTAACTCCCTTCACATTCTCTGATATAAATCCAGCATTTCCCTTAGCAGGACATACGCAGTGCTACATTCATTGAAGGGGATGAAAGCATGCGGGGGGCTGGGGCAGAGGCTGGAGCGGCAGCGGAGCAGCGAGAGCACAGCCGGGACCTGCGGAGGTGCCGGGCTCTGCCCCGGCTTTGGGCCGGTACCGGGACCGAGCACCGCCCGCAGCCGGGAGATCACAGCCCCAGGCACGGCCCCTTCGTGGCAAAAACAGCTCTTGGCCCCTTACCTGCCGTTCTTGAAGACCCTCAAAACTCTGGAAAGAAACTGAGTTTGTGCTTAGGATCCCCTGCTTTCCTCAGAAAAAGAAAAAAAAAAAAAAAAAAAAAAAAAAAAAAAAAAAAAAAAAAAAAAAAGGAAAAAAAAAAAAAAAAACTTTTTTGTTT
>VXBB01002349.1:182914-208871 GCA_013399915.1 Illadopsis cleaveri
TGTGCTGGGGTCCCCGTTTTTCCCCAAAAAAAAAAAAAAAAAAAAAAAAAAAAAAAAAAAAAAAGAAAGAAAAAAGAAAGAAGGAAAAAAAAAAAAAAGCACTTCTGTGTTGTGCTTTGGCTCTGTGGGGTTTCAAGAAGATGCAAGTACGTGCCAAGTGCTTTCCTGAAGGGAAGCCCAGCCAGAGCAGCAGCTCTGCCAGCCCGTGGCAGCTGCACACCAGCCCCTGGTGGAGGGGACAGGTCCCAGCCCGCCCTGCACAAGGACTCGGAGCCGGCAGCACCAGGTGTGGAGCTGCACCTGAGCTGCCGCTGCCTCACCCAGCCCAGGAGCTGGTCCGAGCCAAGGGGCAGCCGGGCTGCAGCAGGAGCAAGCAGGGACCAAACCCCGGCAGGAACGGGAGCAGTCCCCAGCAACAGAGACCTCTCCCCACAGCGAGGGCTTCCCCACGACCCCGCTAAGGCATTTCTGAGCCCCCCCTGCTCCCTCTGCAATGTCCCTTCTGAGGAGGGCAGAAGTTGTGTGCATGGAAACAGCGGAATCAGAAAGGAAAATGCACTGCCCAAAATTCTAGTGTCAGTTAAGGATCCTTTCCTTTATATATATATATATATAAATATATATATTTTATACATATACATATATATATATATCCCTTTTATGTATGTATAGATGTGTAAGTGTCACTTATAAGCACAAAACATTTTGCAAAATATATACAGCAACACCTTCACCCAGTGCTGGAAGTGCAGAAGTCCCCAGGATGTAACACAAGCACTGCTCAGCCCCAGAACCGCCCCGGGACAATCCCGGACATTCCGGGATGGGAGGCGCAGCCCAGTACGGGCAGCTGCGGGCAGCAGGAGTCGGGCCGGGCCCGCAGCATCCAAACCCAGCTGCTGCTAAGGATGTACAGCAGGTTTTAGGTGAGGAGTGCTGCTGGAAATGTCCCGCAGGAGCTGCTGGCAAACCTCGTGCCAGACCCCGGCCTCACTCTGTTCCAGTGGGCTGGCAGAGGAGAGACAAGTCCAGAACACTGCAACTCTCCCTGAGGCTCCACACTGTTCTGCCTGTTAGTCCCATCTGAATAATTCCCAAATCAATCTAGGTCAAAAAGGAAAGCCACAGTTTCAAGCGAAAAAAAAAAAAGAAGCAACAAAACAACCAAAAATGGCAAACCAGCTGACAGTGGCCACTGCATTGTCTGCTGAAAGATCTCACAGAGATCAACACCCATAGGAATGACAACATCTACAGAACCAAGTAACTTCTCAGAGGAAAAATGAAACCCAGAGCACTCTGGGAGCAAGTCATTGCACCAGTCAGTGTTTCACTGTGCAGCCTCAGGAAATCAGACCAAAGCTTCTAAGAGGAGGATTGGGGGTGGGTTTGAAAGTGCTACTGAAGCATCATCCAGACAAGTGCTGAACAGTAAAGTGTGTGATCCTGAGACACCTACAGCTACAGGCTGGGCTGAGCACACTGCATGCTCCTCGTCCAAAGGAAACTCAAGGCTTAAACTCTATTGAAATGCAAGTGGCTGGGAACAGGGGGGAGCATCCCCATGGGAGTTATTGATATTTACTAGTCCTGCACAGCACATAGGGCCGGTGAAAATGTTCCCTGCCTCTTCACAACTGTTCTCCTTTAACCTGGTTCCCCTCCCATCATAGCTACAGCCTTCCCACATGGATTAATTACAGCACGAGCAGAGCACCGATGAGAACCGGATCATAAGGCTCATGGAGAGCACCTCCCTGCAGGACCAGGGTGAGCAGTGCAGGTTCTGCAAGGCTTGGCTCGTCTCTGGCCCAGGGAGATGACAGGGAGGAAGGGAAGGTGAGGATTGAATCCTATAAGCACTTGCCCCAGAGAGAGGGGAGCAGGAGCAGCCAGGGCAGCTGCCCAGGGCTGCTCCAGGAGCACAATTCTGCACCTGCCTCCTGAAATGGCCTGTCAGGTACTTTGTGCCTCTTGGAGCACCCACTGGGTGAAGGTGACTTTGGCACTCAAAGTCCTGTTTTCAGTAGGAATCACAAACTCGAAGAACTGTGTTCACTTGAGACTGAGAACCTGATTTCATGGGGGTTTTCCAAAGGTCACAGGCTGGGGGGACAGGGGGGAATACCCCTGCAGCATCATGGCCTGTCTTCCAGAAAATGGGTAAGGGAAATCTATGAGCAATGTGAAATTTATGGACAGGCTTCAGGAAACTTCACATGAAGTTCCATAAAGGAGCAAAAGGATTTCTTAGCATGTTGAGAGAGGTATTTTCTGGGAAAGGGCATTATGGGAAAATTACCTTGCAGAATCTATACTCCTTTCAGAATAACAAGAGCTTGCTCAAAAGCAGCAGGACAGACTCTGCAGGGGCTGGAGTAGGCTAATGCCTCACAAATCACCAGAGTTTTATGCATTTGCTTGCCTGGTGATCCAAGCCATTGGGCAAAGCAGTGTCCACCAGGTAAATCCCCTCTGGTTCCAGTTTTAGTACTTAGAAAAGCTGCAGCTGTGATACACCACAGCTTTAGCTTTGGGTCACCTTTCCCACGTCTGTGCTCAGTGTCAGGCAGGGACAAAGCAGGGAGGACAAACCTGCCAAGTAGGATGAGCTGGCTGCAGTCCCCAGCTCCACTCCCTGGGCCAAGTCACTCACCTGCCTCTTGTGCAAGAAACTGAGTAAGTTTGGAGTGAGGGGCTGCCTCTGCCCCAAGAATTTTGGGGTGTAGGTAGGAGCTGGGGGATGGCTGGAGAGACACTGCAGACCCCACTCCAGGGAGAGCTGCCCAGGGCCCCCCCAGGGAGGTTTTTCCCCATTGCCCCCAGAGAAGAGCAACAGCAAACAATGGAGGGCAAACTTCCCAGAGCCACTAACACCTAACTTTGGCCTGACCTCCCACCCTTCAAAAAACAAGCATAAACCCCTGTTTCCCCACTGATAGCTGCAAATAAAGCATGGAGGGACCTAAACTATGCAGAGGTCTCTCCTGCTGCCCCTCTGCCCAAAAGGAGCTGCCAGGCAACCCAGGGACGGGGGAATGGATGGTGCCCACCAGCTGCAGCACATGTGGGCAACCACAGGGTGACCCAGCACAGCACCAGAAGGGGACATGGCCCTGGGCACGTGTGTGTGCAGCACAGTCAGAGACACATCCCCTCCTGCACGCAGAGGGGGGGCACAGGGCGTGTGCTGGACAGGAGGACACCAGGTGAGAAGCTGGCTGTCCCTGTCGGGACAGGACTGTAGCAAGGTGAGAGCTCTTTTCTGGTGCAGCGGGCAGCTGGCAGGTGAGGGCCCCTCGCTGCCCACGGCCAGGGCATGCGTGGTCCCATGGGGTTTTGAAGATTTTTCCCTTTGTTGAAACATTCTGTGCAAAGAAGAAAAAGGATAAAAGCGTCAGGAGTGTGGAAGGAGAATATTCCCACCCCTGAGGTGCTGGCTACTGCAGCACCTATCCCAGGAGCTGAAGCCACGGCAGTGCCCTTCCCCAAAGTGCCAGGCCACCCATCACTCCCAGGTTGTGGGAGAAGGAAACTCAGTGATGGGGTGAAAATCACAGTTTTTTGAGACCCATGCTTTCAGAAATGTAAATTTCTCTCATTTCAAGTTCTGTGGGCTCTTCTGCTCATCTTGGGTCTTCCTAATGACCTTAATTCCTTAATTTCATGGAACACAAGGAACCCAGGTAAATCCCACTGAGTTCCCTTCACCTCTGCCCATGAAATTCATCTTGTAGAGTCTTCCATTTCCCCTTGGATTTTTGGAACGGGTAAGGACCTGCACTGCCTTTCCACCCCAGTGCCCAGAGCACAGTGCAGCAAACCTGGAGATAGGCACCAGGGTTTGACAAAGGTTAACTGGGAAAATGCAACCTGCTGGGCTGGGGCAGCTGGCCCTGGGAGCAGGTGCAGGAGCATGGTGCTCCAGAAAGGAACAGGTAAAGCCACACAGCAGGACTGGTGGGTGCAGACTGTCATTGATCCCTGCCCTTTCCCTCTCTCACCTACAGCAGTTTTTAAGATGCTCTGAGGGACAGTATGCATCCCATAGGCACTAACAAGCAGTGTGAGCAGCCATGCTTGGCTGAACACAGCTGGCCCCCAAACAGCCTTTTTGCACAAAACAAAACAAAACAAAACAAAACATACCAACACTCACCTGTGACAAGTTCATTACTTCTCCTGCTAGTGGCTCTATGTGAAAGAACAGAACATGAGGTGGGTTGCAAACAAAGGGGCAAGAAGTCACAAAATCCCTTCCCTTTTCTCCCTCACAGGCCCCAGAGTCACCCCCAGAGCCCAGACTCCCCATGGCAGGCAGGGAGGACACGGCTGCACAGCATCCCACAGTGAGAGCCCTGGCACCTACCATGCTGGAGCTGCCATGGCTGAGCTTGTCAAAGCGAAATTTCAGGTTGGACCTTGGAGAGTTTCTGTTCTTTAGATCTGCTGGAGGGAGAGGACAAACAAAGAACAAAAATAATAATCTGTGAACAAAAATATTTGCTGTAGTATTGGCTGCACTCACCCAGTTAGGCACTTAATGGGCTGTCAGGAGTGCTACCAATATTTAGCCTGCCTTGGCTGAATGTTTGGCAAAAGCTGTACATTAAGTGTTTGCAATGGAACAAATTGAGGCTTAATTACATTTCACAGTCTTTCTCCTGGAAATGCCACTGAAAAAGCTACAAGGAATGACTGATCTATATAATGTACGGGTGGATTTTCATGCTCTTGGCAGGAAAATACAAAATAAACATTTCAAGCATTAAAAGGGGCTGGTTTAAGGGATCAGAAAATCACTAATGAAATAAGGAGGAGGACCTGTGGGGTGCCAAGACACAAAAAGCCTGTCTGCACTCCATGGTCCTATTTTGCCTGCAACACTCCCAGTTACAGAGTTGTTTGGGTCTGTCTGTGCTTCCCAGCTGTTTCAAAAACAGCTCCTCTGCTGACAGTGCATCTCCACGTGGATGGTGGTGTCTTGTGGCAGGTCACTGTGGCTCAGGGAATCAGAGCCGTGGGGATTTGTGGGCGAGGGGTGACTGCAGCCACCACCTGTCTCACTGCACTGTCACCACAGGATGGGCCAGCAAAGAGCTTTTCCTGCCCGTTTTGCCCTTTTGAGTTGCACCTCGTTGTGCAAATCATCCAACTGAAATGGATGGAGCTGGTGAGCAGGTTGGCAGGAGAGGAATGGAGCCAAGACCACAGGAAGCTGCTTGTTGATTAAATAATTGTGAGTCATGGCTCAGCCTCTGGAGCCAGAGTTTCCACGACTACTGCACATGCCTGTCAGGGGAGACAGAGGGAACAAAGCCACAGCAAGAGCCACCTCTGTGCTCTAATTGAGAAAGGAAACAAATTCCCCATGGATGTACAGAACTAGAGCACATGGGGCCATCTCTCTGTCGGGATGGGGCTGCCCCACACTCGTGGGTGCCTGTCCTGCCAGGGCAAGCACAGCTGCTGCTTCACCCTGGGACCAGGACAAGGCTGTGTGGGGGCTCCTCCATCCCAGAGCCACAGAGCCTGTTCCAACCCACCCCTACACAAACCCGGGGGCTTTGGATGCTCCAGCAGTGAAAGCAGAGCCGGTGCCCCCTGCCAGTCTGCCTGTCACCCACCTGTGGGGCTCCTGCTCATGATGACAGGGGTGGCCCCCACGCCAGGGCTCTCACTGCCGGGCGAAGCGCTGTAGACAAACACGTCCTGCTTGAAGGGTGACGCCGTGGAGGGCTGGCTTCCCTGCTCACAGAGATAGGACATGGCTTTTCCTGCAGGCAGCTCCTCCCCACACCCTGCCAATGCCCCACTGCACCCATGCCCACTGCAACCTACCGGCCTGGGCAGACCAAGCAGTGCCCAGGGCGTTCCAAGGCTCACTGGGATGTCACAGAATCACAGAATGGTTTGGGTCCTTGGTTTGGAAAGGACCTCAATCACCATCTAATCAGACCCTCCCTGCCATGGGCAGTGACACCTTCCACTAGACCAGGTTGCTCCCAGCCCTGCCCAACCTGGCCTTAGACACCTCCAGGGATGGGGCAGCCACAATACCCTGATGTCCCACCAGGCACACCCACCCTCCTCCCCACCACACCCAGAGATGGGGTGAAGCCTCTCCATGTCAGCAGTGAGAAGGCACCTGGGGGCTGGCAGGCACTTCCCTCCTCAGAGCCCAGAGGTCTGGAGGCAGCAGGGAGCCCAGGGGTGTGAGGGATGTGCTGCAGGGAGGGTTTGGTACCCACCACGCTGTCGTACTCCTCCAGGGTCTCACTCTCCCCCGCCGTGCTGCTGAAGCTGCTGGTGCTGGAGGAGGAACGGGAGATATTCGACCGCCCGTTCTCTTTCAGCTTGATAAAAGGCCTGGAGAGAGGCGGAACGAAGGAAGGGCGGGTGGCTGTCACCAGGGAAGCACGTCCCTTGGACTGGGACAGGGGGACAGAGGCTCCTGCACACCCTCGGAGCAAAGTGCTGCTGTAGGAATGAACCTTTTGGGGTGCTTCAGCACACAACCACTCCCGAGGGCGTGGGATAAGGCACTGAGGGTGCCCAGTAGGAAGCCCTAGGTCGAGCTGACTTCGCCTTGGCAGGGAGGGACAGGCACAGCAGTCTTCTGTGCCCTGGGGATTTGGGCAACCTCGGTCAAATGCTGCTTTCTGCTCTTCTTTGTAAAGACCAAAAAGGAGCTGCGCTCATGAATCAACAGAATTTCTCCCTTAATATCAAAATTATTTACACTGAAATTTAGATATGGTTTTGTTTGACAAAATCCTTGATGTCTGTTGAGCTGTGGTGGAAGGAGGATGGGCTCCTTCTGCCTCACCTGTCTTTGTTGGGGCATATTTCAGGGGAGCTGGGGTTGGATGAGGTTTCAGATTTCATCTCTTGGGAAGAATGTCCCAAATCCGGTGTCTTCTGGGCTCCAGAAACACTGTCACTGAGGGCACAGAGAGACAGGTTGCACAAGTTATACAAGAGACTTAAAAAGGATGGTCAAATTGTACTACCTAACACCAACTATAAACTGTGAGAGTGGCAGATGCTCTGTAGGTACCGCCACAAACTTACCACCTTGTCCTGCTCTCTGCCTGGCTCTCTGATGTCGTGTGCAGGCGAGGGAACAGCCCTGACCGGCGCTTGATGGGGCTCCTGGACTGGTTCTTGGCAGCAGCAGCTGGGACAGGGGGCTGGAAGCAGAGAACAATCTGGTTTGAGACCACAGCTCTCTCCTGGGAGTTCAGAGGCTAAACATCCTGAGAGGAACTGCACTGCCTGCACGTCTAAAAACCACATAATGCCAGAACTACTTTTCTATCTCCTTTTACTTTGGGGCCAAAATCCCAGGAAGTTTATCTTTGGTTCTTCCACAAAATAAACCCAGCTTGAGCAAGGCATCCAAATTCACAACCTGCTCAAGTCTTCCCCTCACCCTTACCCTTGCTGCCCATGCAGGAGACTGCCAGGCTGCGTCAGTGGAACGCAGTGACCTCTCGGGCTGTGGAGGGGTGGTTAGAGGAGGGAGCAGTGGGATGGAGGGACAGAGGGACATGTGGACACGCTCACCGAGAAGGTGGTCTTGGTCACCTCGCCGCTGTTGTGTGCGATGCCCCCGCTGAGGCTGCCGGGGATGCCACTGCCATGGTGCTTCTTCTGGCTGCCCACCATCGTCTCCATGGAGTGGCTGCGCACCCGGATGGCTCTCTGTGCCAGAGGGGACAGGGGACAGCAGATCATCACCACCCTGCGGGGTGCTGTCCCCAGAACTCCTCCCCAACTTCAGGTCTTCCCCAGGCATAAAGGAGAGCAACTTGTCTGCCTCCCTGAGAGCAAGCACAGCCCAACAACAGCACGACTCGTGACAGCAGCTCTGGCAGCTGCAGCTGAGCATGGACTGCCCTTGGGAGCCCCACAGCCACCACAGCATCAGATTTTGCCCCCATTGCTCTGTGATATCAAGGACTGCAGC
This sequence comes from Illadopsis cleaveri, assembly GCA_013399915.1. Lineage (NCBI taxonomy): Eukaryota > Metazoa > Chordata > Aves > Passeriformes > Timaliidae > Illadopsis > Illadopsis cleaveri. Next base: position 190,887 of record VXBB01002349.1, read on the forward strand.
TATGGGACCAGGGGACACAGACACAAGCCCCAAGCCCTGCCTCCTGCCTGGCCAACTTCCCAGATGCCTGGGCAGGAATGAGGACCACAGCCAAGCCATAAGCCATGTTTGTGTGCACACCTTCCACAATTCTCCCTGGACTCAGAGAGGACAGATCCTCTCAGCTATTCTCTCAGCCATGGCTGCTGCTCCTCCAGCCCCTGAATCCCAGCCCAGGCTAAAGAGTAAATGAGCCATGGGAGGCCAAACTCCTGAAGGTGCCAGCCCTGCACCTGCAGCATGCAGGCTGGTTGCTGCCGGCTCTGGGGGTCATGGAGCCACAGGTGGACCTGTACCAGGGTAATAGGAAGCTGCAGCCCTGAGTTCTCACCGAGCCTCCAGTACTGAACACCATAGCCCCAGCAGCCCCTCCTGCCCATCCAATAATGAACATCAAGCAAGAGTCCATCAGACTGAATTTATTGGGGTCAGCAGCAATTCATACACAATTTGATGTTGTTCTTAGGTAAAAGAGACCAGTTGCTTTGCTGCAAAGCAGCAGCCACAGGTGCTCACACTCTGCAGGCTCCTGCCCTGGGCTGTGGAACTCTGGAGGGTTCCCCAGTACCCCAGCCCTGAGGAGTGGCTTCTTTCCCCACAGAAGAGGCAAAGGCACCTCTCACTCACTCAGAGACCAGCAGAACTGAGCTCTGCCCACCTCTGAGAACTGGTCCCTCGGTCACCTGGCCAAGGGGATGGGTCTGTAGGCTAGGTCGTAGGTGCAAGGCAGCAGGCAAAAAGATAGGATGGGGACCAGGTCTCAGCCCCTGCAGCCCTCCTTTACCATCTGTCCTCCCCTGTCACTCTGACAGCACACGGTGCAGGATGTAAGCCAGCAGGCAGCCCAGCAGGGCGGGCCCCAGGCGTCCAGGCAGGCGCAGCCCAGCACGGCCCACGGGGCTCACCTCCCACCCCAGCACTGCCTGCAACGTCAAGAGAGCATAGTCTGTCTCCTTACACACACAGAGTGCCAAAACATCCCTGTTTAACCTGAGCTGAGACCCTGACGTGAACTGACTGCACAGCACTTCCATTCCTACACGTCTCACACTGGAACAGGACACATCTGAGCCTCTCCAGCAGGGCCTGCCGAGCTGTGCACCCTCCTCCCTGGCCCATCCTCCGGGTACAGGATGAGGTGACTCATTCACCAGTCTCACTTCTCTATGCTATAGAAGTAACCGTGCCTGAGATAACTGAGATAACAGCAGGAGCTGTCCCAGCACAGTGGCAGCCAGGACAGCCCCCCTGCCCAGACAGTGACACCCACCCAGCGCCAGCCCCCTCTGCACTACAGGGCAGCTGCACCACAGACACCTGGCAATGCCTCATACCCTCAGAGTCAGGTGCTGCCCTCCATCTCCAGGAATGTCCCTGGTGCCGAGCCAGTCACTGTCCCTACTGCCACTGGCTGCTCAGAGTTTCCTCCACAGCACTTTATCCATTCCTTTTCCTCTAGCCCACCACCTCCCACCCACTTGCTGTGGCAGCTGCCCCAGGATCCTGATTCCTGTCCCACAGCAGTGGCAGCCAGCAGCCAGAACATGAGCTGGACATGTCCTGCCAGAGAAGAGCCCAGTTGCAGGCACACCCTGTGACAAGGGACTGGGCCTGGACTGAGACCCCTCTGGGGACACAAAAAATGCTGCAGCACACTGGTAGAGAGGTGATCAGGAGCTTTGGAGAAGTCACTCCAATGGGGATACTCACCAACAATGTGACTGTGTCAGCTTATGCTTGCTCCCACTGGGACCAGATTGGGTACTTGGCAGGTTGAGCAGGCAGTGGTGGCAGCAGCCCCCACCTCCTCTTGCCACCCTACCCTCGAGGGACACCTCTTGTCCCCCAACATGAGCTATGCCAACTCCAGGTGCATTTTAGCTCAGCTGTTGGCAAGGGCAGCGCTTTACCTTGAAAGACTCCAGAAAGCCTCCATGACCCCCATTCTCCATCTTGTCCTCCTCGGGCCCCAGCCCCAGCATGGTCTGGGTGTGCCCGTGGAGCTCGTCATGAAGGTTGTCCAACAAGGCAGCCCGTGTCCGGTCCTGCAGGAGGGACAAAGGACTCAGCCAGGGCTCCAAGGGAAGAGCAGTGGCTCCAATCCATGTGACACCAGCTTGTCCCTCCTTGAGGGCAGTGCCCACCCAATGGTCACCATGCTCTTGTCCCCAGAGCACCGACCCCGTTCAGCAGGGAAAGGTGGCTTTGAGGAGGAATGGGAGAACTTCCCAAACCCTGCTCCAGGCAGGGACACGTGGGCAGCATTACCTCCAGCTTGGCAAACTTGTCAGACTTGCAGCAGGCATTCTCAGCATTGATGAGCTTGGTCAGCAGGAACTCCCGGAACTCGGGGCTCTGCAGGGAGAGGTGGAAAACACCCACTTTGTAAGACTCTCTGTATCTCTGGTACCACAGCTCTACCAACCCAAAACCCAAGCTCACAGCACCCAGCAGTCCCTCCAGATGTGGAAGCATTGGTGGAAAACCTCAGATGGGTTTGAGGTGCTTGCCAGCACCAACACATGTGCCTCAGCACCGGAGCTGTTGCTGCTGCCTTGCTCAAGTAATGCCATGTAGGGGTGCATGGTCACTCACCCTACCATAAACACCAGGTGCCTCAATGGAAACCAAAATTAATGCAGATCAGTTCCAGAAGTCCTGTTTTCCCCAGGCTGGTGTGTTTGGAAACATCTCAGACATGTACATATACTTTTTTTACAGCTCAGAACATGCTTCCCTCTCAGCTCCTACCTTCTGGAACACTGGTGGGCTTGGCAGGGGTGGGCCAAAGGAGGGAACATCTTCCCGGGCTGTGACTGATACCTGAGGAGTCAAGAGACACATTATTCCCACGGGTGCAGCAGGATAACAGGGTTTATGCCACCTACACCCCGGTGATATGTCAGACTGTTCCAAGGCACATTCAAACACCGAGGACCATCAAAACTCTTTAACAAATGAGCTGTTTTACAAACATGTATTTTATGCACTGTCTGTACACACGCACATTATGTAACAGTGCAACACTCACCTGTGTGCACACATGTGTGTGTTCAGCACACAGGTACAAGTCCCCACCAGGCCTAACACTGACTGCATCACTGACCACAGGGTAAGTGCCCTGGGCAGCCTGTGCCAGGACCTTACCACCCTCACAGGGAAGAATTTCCTCCTAATCTCTAATTTAACCCTGCCTTTTGCAAGTGGGAAGCCATTCCCCCTTTTTCTGTCACCCCATGCCCTTGTCAAAGATGCTGAAGCAAAAATGGGTAGGTGCACATTGGGACTGCCCTCACCTTGTAGGCTGTATTATCTGCCTCGGGGTTTTCCACCTGCACCACAATGTAGGCATGCAGGAAGTTGGAGGCAATCATGTCTGGGACAAATGGTGTGTTCTCCTCTTGGAAGATAATTGCCACGATGTCATTGCCAATGTGCCTCTTCCTCTGGAGCTGAACCGAAAGGGAGATCATTGGGTCAGTGAAACCAGGCAGTTCTGCTCCTGCAGGAGCAGGTGCCAGCCCCAGGCTGGAGAGCCAAGCAGCCACTTCCCATGGTGCCAGGGCTTGGCTGTGCTCAGGGCACTGGGCAGGGCACTGTCAGTGCATCCCCACCCAGACCCTCCTGTGCAAGCAACCTCATCTCTCTTACTTGCTGTGTGTCTCCTTCGGTAAAAGGCAGCTTTGTAGAGACATGAAACATTATCTCCCTGTCCCTGAACACCGTGTACACAGACTCCGCTCCCGTCTGCCCATGGCTGACATCCAGGCCTCCTCGAAAACTGGTGATCAAGGGAAAGGCGGAGAGAAACGAAGAGATATTAATTGAAAGCTTCAGAGAGAGCACCAGCGGCTGTCAGGGGACAGGATGGAACAGCCCAGCTCATTTATCTTTATCTAGCAACGAGCAAATGGGAAAGAACAAACCGTGCGTCATGTGTTGTAACCAGCCATCGCTGTCACCAGCCTGAAATACAGGGTGAACATAAAGCAGGGCTGGTCAGGCAGGGCTGACCACAGCCATGGGCACCAGCTGTGGCCTCACCATCCCTCACCAGCAGTGGGGGTCTCTGCCTGCTGCAGTGACCACCCTGGAGGCACTTGTGGCTGAGCCACAACACCGGGCACGGCACATTTCCACAGACTTCCTTCCATCTATGGCTGAATATAGCCAGATTTTATCACAACCTCAAAGCTGCAGGAAAAGAAGTTTTTCTCTCTTGGCAGCTCCAATTTTTTTTTAACTCCCCCAGCTTTGAAAAACAAGCCAAAGCTATATTTGCTTCTGCTCCGCACATCCCGCTCATGAGCGAGATGACTTCTGTTCTCACACATAGATATTTTTACATATGACATGGTCTCTGGTTAATGCATTTGTAAAATCATCCTTTTTATCTAACTTACCCTTTGAAGTCCTGGAGAGTTATGGTGTCTCCCAGAAAACTCAGGAAGTTCTTGAAGGCAGTGCTCTCTTCATTATTGCCAAACAGCTCCTCCTCTTGGGTCTACAAAACACAGGGTGCACCTGCTGACAGCCCCAATTTCCTGCCTGTCCAATCCCCTGTCACCTCCAGCTCCATCCACGGGGTCCCTGGGGTCTGACCAGCACCTTGTTCCATGGTGTCCTGCACAGCCATAGGCTGCTCCCCACCTCTGCTCTCCAGCTGGCATCACCACGTCCGCCACCAGCACCACCCGTGAGCTATCACAGCCCACTCAGCACCCAGGACAGCCTAGGATAAAGCTGCTGAGAGCCTCTGAGCCCCAGCAAGGACCTTAGAATAACATCCAGGAAATACCAAACCAGAAGTGAATCCTCTGTTGAAAAATCCCTAATCATCCCCGCTTGCTGTATTTCAAAACAATGAGACCCTAACTATGGCCTTGCATGAGTCACTCAATCCAACCCAAAATGCAATACATAAGATAATTAGAGTGCCTGTCAGAGTAATTCTCAGTGAGTTCTGAGGCTGAGCTCTGCACTCCCCATGCAGAGTCTCCCTGCTAATGACAGCATTTTCAGCAAGTGCCTCTCTTCAGAGCCCACAGCCCCTCCCGACAAACGTAGCTGTTTAGCTGTCTCAACATATATCTGATTAAAATACCACGCCTGCTAAAATCCATCTTCACATCCGCTTTTCCCTACAGCAGCTTGTGGGCTGATTTCCATTCTGAGACTTTTCAGTCATATCATTTTTTAATGACTGGGGAAAACATCCGAGCAATGAGAAACACATTCAGTGAGGACATCCAGTGACACGAGGTGCTGCACATGGCAGATTTAACGTCACAGCTGAGTCTGTGCTCATGAAACGTGGATCTCTGGTGGACAGGGACATGCTCCATGAAAGTGGTGTGGGGACAACTCACCTGCCTGAACTTCTGATAGATCACACCGAACTTGAATGTGTTGTTGACCTCATGTTCATCATAAGACACTATCATCTGGGATGCCTGCAGGAAAGCAAAATGCCAGCTGTTTCATCTGGTGGTTCAAAATGTGATGGCCAAAAGATCCATGGTGAGGGATGAGGAGAGCCCAGCAGAGCTGGGCAGCAGGGTACAACAACAGCTGGGCAGCACCGGGGGAATGGAAGAGGGAAAGAAATCAAATTCCCACATAATTAGGCTAAAAGTTTTCAACAGTGGCCCTGGGTGTGGTTCTCAGTGTCCCTGCAGGACCACCTTGGGCAGGTTACCTCACCTTGGGGTAGAGAACCGGGTTAAACTTCAGCCCGGAGGCATCGTCACAGAAGGCCTGTGGGCAAGGGGAAAGAGCAGTCAGTGTCACCTCTTTGGCCAGAACTTCAGGCCACGAATGGCTTATAAAGAAGCCAAACACAGCCTTCGATAGCAGGAGCTCCCCACTACACATCCTGTCTTTGGGATGCCCTATGGCCTCGCTGGCCCCACTGAGGATGCAGCAAGCCAAGTCTCAGATCTCCTCACGTCAAATGAGTGCCAGGGATCAGCAGGAAACCAAGAGCAGGGCCAGCACACAGCACCACCCAAGTGCCCCTTGACCTGAGAGCCCAGGCACTCTGCCCAACACATCCCAACACTGCCTGAGGTGCACTGGCACAGGCCTTCCTGCATGTGTTCCAGCCAAGCCAGGCAATTCACCTTTGCAATCTGGGGGATACTCGGAAGTTTGCTGAATCCTGCCAATGGAATCCTTTCATGCAATGTCTTCACTTTGGACCTAGCAAAGAAACAACAATGAGCAGACAGATGTCAGTGTCTACAGCAAAGCAGCACCTGCTGTTGGGAAACATTGTTGTGCTGCATTTGTTGGGCCTGGTTAGGGAGCAAAGGCTCAATTTGTCTTCTCATCTCTGCAGCTCTTAAAATATTCATAGTTGAGAGGAAAATAACACAGTGGTTCAGACACACTGGGTCCTGTCAGCTTATGGAGGGATGGTGAGAGAAGTGACTGGTGTTATCCCAGGGAGGATTAAATCCGCAGAGGTTTACGTTCAGTTCCAGTGGGTTCAGCAACAGATCAAAGTCTCACGTTCATTATCATGTTTAGCAGCCCCAGCACAGAAACACAGGGATGCTGCCACTGCCCCCATCCCACCCAGACCCCCTCCACATGCTGCTCAAGCTCAAGCACTTGCTGCAGCAACAGAACCAGGGACTCCCAGAGAGAGAATATTTTGTTAAACAAAGCTTTTTTTTCCATACCTGAGTATAACCCTTAAATATTCTGTGCCATCTGTCTCCTCGCATTTAACAGAAAGGATCAGATTTCCAAGGCTGCTGGCTGTACAGTAAAAATTTAAATGGTCCTAAAAATAGAAAACAGCCCATTAGCAGCTGGGAAGCCACACGCCAATGGCAAGGACAGTATCAGGACACTCACCTGCTGCCCCAACACCCTCCCATCACTCACACACTTGCACCCCCTTGCCAGGACCAGGGCTGTGAGCAAGAGGGCAGGGGCTGCCACACAGGTCCCCAGGGACAGGAGGCTCAGAGCCAATGTCCCCACTGGTGTCACAGGAGACCTGTGGCTGTGGGGCCAGGGGTAAAGGCCACATATGTGACCATCACTGCCATGCTGGGAACCCACCTATGCCTACATTTCCTGCAAAGAGGGAAATCATAAAACTTGCCCATTTTGCTCACAATTGGAGAGTTTTCTTAGTCAAAAGTGTGCAACTTTGAGCCCCGTGGGATGGAGGAACCCACCTTCCCCAGGAAATGCTTGCGGTAGGCTCTGGCCTCTCCCTTGCACTCCAGCTTGTAGCCATAGGTGCTGGGGCTGAGGTTTTCCTCCTCCTCCTCACAGATGCTGCTGTCAGATGAGGTGGGCGTGCCAAGATTTTCTGGGTCTTCTATCCAGTATCCCCCAAACTGAGGCAGGATGATCAGTGGGTATGGACTACCCTTCTCTAGGATCTGCAGAGACACGTGCCACGAGGAGTCAGGCAGGATAGGGATGTGGATGTGGGATGCAGAGCTCATTGTCCCATGTTTTGCCCCCCTACTGCAACAGACTCCAGCCCTGACACCAGGAGGGACAAGTCCAGCCCCTCTCTGAAACCTCTTCTCTGTCACAGAAGAGGGCACATGCTACTGAGGAAAAGCCAAAAACCACAAAGGTAGGGAGGGGGGAACATGATGCAGCTCCTCTCAGAAACAGAATCTCCACCAATTCCTCTGCCATCAGCAATTTTGGAAAGGCATTCACCAGAAGGCATTCAGGGGGTTCAGGGCACCCACCTCATCGATGCTGGGGTATGGGATGTAGTCTTCCTGGAGAAAGGAACCAAAACACCATCTATGACCATCTGTTCCCCACCAGCTGTCCCTTAAAACCCCAGCCCTGCCCACTCAACCCAGGGAGTGTCTCCAGCACCCTCTGATCCCTCGCAGGAAGGCATCAACACAGCCTAAGTCCTGCCTAAAGAGAGTTCCTCTGCTGGTGCAACTTCCCAGTGTGGTGGCAAACCCCAACCCTTTTGCACAGCTGGAAGCTGAAATGCACCAGTCTGGACATTAAAGCTGTATTAGGGATTTACAGGCACCATGTTCCCATCTCTGCAATTCAATCAGTGCCTTGTTTTTAGATAACATCTAAATCCTTTCCAGCCCTTTGAGTGACTGTCTGAAGATCACATTAAACCTCTGATATGAGGGAGGGACACTTGAAAAGATCCCCTCAAGAAACAAAAATCAACCAACCTTGTGTTTTTGGCTTCCTGACCTCTGTTCTTCCAGTTTTGGTGCCTGTTTGGAACAAAATGAGAATGCATCAAATAATTTAGATGCTTCTACCAACACAGGGGGTCCAAAAACATGTGGGTATTTTGCTACATGGAGATCACTCCAACCCAAGCAGCTGGAAGGTGGGGTCTGTTGCTGGGACAGGCCTCCCAGCACTGCTGTGGCGCCTCTGCCCTCAGAGGCTCTACTGGGGCAAACATCCCGAGCTACTGGCATGCACAGTGCTGCTCACCTGCATTTTTTCCAGCATTTCGAAGAATTCTGCCGACTGAAAAGAAAAGAAGGAAATCTACTGTTCGATAAAAGCAGACACAAGGCAAAGCCAGTCCAAGTGCATCACAGCAGGGACACTGGACTCCCCCAAGCACTTGTCCTGCTCCCTGAATGTGACCAGGCAGCTGTGACACCAGGGGCTCCCATCCAGCCCAGCCTGGAGCTCAGATCATTGCTGCAGGTGCCCTTGCAAGAAGCCCTCGCAAGACCCCCACAAATGCCAAGCTTTGTGCACGGTTTGAGCAGGGGTTTGAATCATTTCTTTTCTTAATCACAGCAGCATTGGTGAGGCTGCTGCCAGTGGCGCTGGGCTGTCCAGCGCAGGGTTAATCCCCACTTGCCAAAGGAACTAAAGAGATTACTGAGCTGCTCCAATTAGAAACCCTGTTCCTGCCGCCTCGGGAGCCGCGGTGCCGGGGACAGGAGCCGCAGCCACCGCACACACAGGGTGAGGGGCCCCGCACCCTCAGCGACACGGAGAGAACGGGCTGAGGGACAAGAACGGGCACAGCCCACCATCTCCTCCCCGGGAGAGCTGCCAGCACCACGCCGATGGCTCAGCCTTGCTCTCCCTCGGTGACGGGAGCTCAGATAACCCAGTTCCCACCCCGATCTACCTGCGCTGCCCAGCGGGGCCCGGTCCCGGTGGTGGCCCGTGCTCAGGGCAGCTGCTCTGTGCCACCCCTCTGGCACAGCACCCGCAGGAGCTGGACCTGCCGGACAGTCCTGATCCCGCTCCCAGCTCTTCCTGCTGCCAGCTACACACAAATAAATCACCCAGCCAAACTACGGCTGGGTTAATGCGACACTCCCAGTAAACCCGTGAGCGCCTTTTCTGGAGGCGCGGCGCGCCCGCCCCGTCCCTTCGCTCAGCCCTCCTTTCATCCCGCCCGGGTGTGCCCCCACTGGGCCACGGCAGCGCTGCCAGCCCGAGGGGAGACTGAAAAGCGAGAGACATGCATGATTTGGGGCAAAAAAAAAGGGTCATGGTAACGAGGGGAACAGCGTGGGGAATGATTTTTAGTGAGCTCTTGTAGAATAGACTGAATTTCTCAAAAGACAAAAAGAAAAAAAAAAACCAACAGGAAAAAACAGAGGAGGGGATGAAGAAATGAAAATCAAAGGAAAAGAAAAGTCTGAGAGAGATTTTTTTTCCTTTAATATTTGTGGTGAGCAAAGGTCGGATTTACAGCATGAGCAGTCTGTGGCTGCCAGCACAGGTGGGGCAGCTGTGGCTTGGACACAGCCCTGTTTCCAGCTTTAGCCCATGCCTGTCGTTACCTACTGCCCCTGAAGGAGTCAAAAAGAAAAACCCCAGGCTCAGACAGCTCTCTGCCCACAGCTGGATGCTCTTCAAAAAGTCTTTTCCTTAGTTTGAGCTTGTTTTGGATTCTGTTTATCTCCAGGTACAAATGTTCTTGGATAGTTTCAGGTCCTGCTCCACCAGCAGCCAGAGCAGAGACCTGACCTCATGGTGGCACTGGACCCACCTGCTGCAGCGAGTCCCACAGAAAATACCCACACGTACTGAGCAAAGCACGCAGCAGGCTGTGCCCTTCAGAGAGCTGTGCACACTCAGAGCCAGCTTTCCTGGGCCACAAAGCAAAGGACCAGAAAGAGAACCCTGCACCGGGTGGGAGCTGCCACAAATGGAGGACAGCAAGCAGAGCTGTGCCAGCAACCCCCCAGCACAATCCCCCACGTGTCACGGCATTCACCACCGAGCCCTGGAAGAAATCTATTACCTTCCTGGCATCATCCCCCACCTGCATCAGCCTCACAGCCAGACCTCCTCATGGGCACCCAGCAAGAGTGGCTGAGCACTGAGTGGCTGAGGGCCACCCCTGCCCAGCCCCATACCTCCCTTTGTTAATGCTTCCTCAAGCCAGAGGCACAGCAGGACAAGTGTCTTGTTATTTCAAAGGGTGGCTCCCCTGGGAGACAAAGTGCCCGGAACAGGTTGGGCAGGAAGGTTTGCAGGGGACAGGCAGGTGCCTGCTGGGATGCACAGCCCGAGATGTAAAGCCTCACGACTGGATGCCCGGCCCCATGGGGGACACAGTGTCTGCCTCAGACTGGCACAGAGCACGGTGCTGGGGGAGGTTACTGGGGGAAAGCAGCCCCGGCACTCGGCATCCTGCTTGGCATCGCAGCTGGCGATTGCGTAACGGAGTGTCAGCACGGAGGGGCCGGCACCGCGGCCCGCCGCCGCGGATGGAGACGGGGACGGCGTCAGAACAGGCTGAATTCCAGAAACCACCTACTGCTGCTCCTGTGGGAACAGCCCTAATCCGTGCAGCCGCTGCATTGGAAGCGCTGCTCCCCATCAACCCGGCTTTCCAAAAGCGGGGCCTTGGCCCGGCCCGGCGCTCTCACCTTCATGGTCGGCGGGGCCGTGAGCGGGGGGGACAGGGGCCGCTCCGGGGCCGTCACATCCGTGCTGTTCAGCAGCTCCTGTTTCCTGGAAAACCAAACACAGCCATGTCAGCTCCCCCGCCCGAGCCAGCGCACGAGGCAGGAGATAAGGGTTATCTCCCTTGGCAAAGCCGTGGTGTGCAGCTGCCTGTACAGTAATATCTGGAATCTGAGAAAAAAACCAGCAGACAGTGTGAGAAGGTGATAGAAGTCATCAGAAGAGCCTGTGCCCAGGGTGGGCTGCCAGTCCTCACGTGTGGTGTTGGTGGTGCAGGGACAGCAGGGCTGGGTTCCTATGACAGCCCATCCCCATGGCTTCCCTCACTCTGGCACCCTCCCCACCAGGGCAGGACGTGGCTGAGCAACTTTCTGGCAGCAAAGGAGGCTCAGCGACACCCAGGGACACCCCAGCACGGGTTTGGAGGGACCCAGCCGAGGGCCCCATTGCCAACACTACACCTGGCACCGGATTTGGAAGTACCAAGAGCCATCATGAAGATACAAGACCCCAGGAAAGAGGAAAGAAACCCCTTGCCACAGAGTCTCCCCCAAAAGTCCCCTGAGCTTTGGAAAAGTACGGCCTCAGCCCTCCCCTGAACAAAATTCCCATCCCTCTCTCCCGGCAGTTCCCGGGCAGGCAGCCACGCCATCACGCAGCGGCACTGCCAGATGCTCCCCCGGGAGTCAGAAAATCTGAGATTTAATTTAGTTTCCTCTCGTCCCTGCCAGGTTAGTCCTGCAGAAACCGGGCCAAAATGTCCAACTGTTTATCTCGGCGTAAGGAGGTTTGGTTCCCATGGCAGCGCCCCGGGATGGCTCCCACAGCGCCCGTGCACAGCAACGGACACCAAAANCAAGCCCCAGAATTTGTGGCAGCAGGTGACAATCACCTGAGGAAGCCGGTGCCTGCAGCCCCTCCTCAGCAGGGCCCTGTGCCGTGAAGATTCTAAGGGGATGAAGTGGGGAGGCAGAAAGGAGGCAGCGGGGAGGCTGCAGGGATGCTGAGAAGGCAAAGTGGGACCAGCAGCATCATCCTACTCACAGCCAGGGCAGTCATGGCACCACCTGGGCTGTGCCAACAACACTGACTTAGCCAGAGGCACTGGGGGAAATACCCATTGCATTGTGTCCAAATGTGAATCCAGACCAAGAACTGATGTTTCACATCACATCAAACCAACATAAATCTTCTTTCTCTCTTTTTCATCTCAGAGCAGGTTCAATTTACATTGTTACACCTCATTTGAGCTCCTGGCGTCTTCCACTTTTTCAATGCAAGACATTAATTGCAGCAATGTGGGGCAATAGTGGAATCCCTGTCCTGCCCACCCATACTGTTTATCAAGCTCCTTCCCTCTGTGCTCTCCACAACCTCACCATGTCTCTACTGCTGAAAAATGCCGAGGATGACAGATTTTCCTTGTGTGCTCTTTGACTTTCTAGGACACTAAAGCACAGCCTGATCTGGAGCAAACCACTCATCCTCTGCTCTCCTTGCTTTGAACCCTGAGCTCTGCCTGATTGCACTCAGCTGCACAGTGGCCTCAAAGGCATAAAACAGATACGACTTTGAAAAGATTAAAGTTACAGGGATGCGCACAAATAATTTGATTTGATCTGGGATTTGTAGTGGGTTGCCATAGCATCATAGTCTAAGTATTATAAAATCGCCCAACTCAACAACATGTTCCTCTGTCACATGCTGGCTGCTTCTTTGGGGCCAAACTGCTGGAACTGCTCCTGCAGATCCGGGAGAGAAAACAAGCCCATCCCCAACGACTGCTTGGCGCGGGGCTCTGCGCTGTGAATCCGTGATGTTAAAGTCCAACCACAGGCGCCGATGATTCAGCCCGCCATCAGTGCTGGGGTTAAGGGCCGGCGGCCCATTTCCCAAACTGATTGCCCTCAGGGGATGATAAATGAACCAGGAGGAAGATTAGCACGTCTTTGTCCGTGCACCGGGGTGCAGCTCTCAGAGCTCCCCCTGAAGCGACCCTGGAGCCGGCGGCGGCTCACGGCAGCCCCGCACTGTGACCCAGTCCCCGGCTGACACTGAGTTCGAGTCTGTGCAGAGCCCGAGGCACAGCAGAGGTGGCTGTGCCCCAGCCAGCGAGGATGGGGACACCAGGCAGCTCCCCAGGCACTCGCCTCTCCCTCATCGAGTGCTTAACCAAAGGCCACAGGGCTGTGTTTGCCCCCTAAGGGGGCACCTGGCCGGTACCAGGGGGCTCTGCCTGCCCCCAATGCCCACGGGTCCAGCCTGGCCACGGCCACAGCCAGGGATAGGCCAGAGCATCCTCCAGAGCCACGTGGCCGGACACCAGCCTTTCCAGGAGGAAACGTGGGCATCACTTTTGTAATTTTATTTCTTTGTTTTTCTCATTAGGCAAATTAAGAGAGAAGGAAAAGAGAGAATTAGAATCCTGCATACTTAGTAAATCTAATTAAGGAAATACCTTAATGCGGTTACGGCAGGGCTGACTGCTGGGTTTCCAAATGGAGACCAAGATCACTCCAGCCACCCCAACCCCCTCCTGGGACCTGTTGCCAGCTCTCAGGGAGGCAAAGCCCACCTGCCAAGGGCTGCTCTCCTGGCTCCTTCCAAAGGGGGACAAAATGGGGATTTTTCTCCCCATTTTGGGGGAAACCATGAGCACTGGTGAGCTCCCAACACAGCAAGGGCAGGTGAGGTCTTTCTCTTTAAAGCATCCCTGATCACAGTTCTGAAACACCTCCAAATTAATATCCTGTATTTGGTAAACCCCACAGACATACTAAAATTCTGATTAAAAAGTCCTGTTCAGCACAGAGCCAAGGCTGCCTGGACCCCTGGAGTGTTCCCATCCAGACCCTGACCCCGAGTGCACACTTCTCTCATGCTCTCTCAAGCTAAAGCCTAGTGAAAAACCCCTAATGCATCCCACCTCCTCATTTTGTCCATCTGATTTATTTCCCAGACAGGCTCTAAATCAACACAGCACATTTAGATAAATCACAAATGGGGAGGGGAGATGTCAACATGTTACCTGACATGGTGAAATGCTCCACAACATGTGCTTGGCTCTACCTCTGTCAAGATGTACAAATGAGATGGGAGCATCCCCGGCTACCCCAATGCCTAAGCTTAATTCCACAGATCAAACCTGGCCTAAGGAGGTACCAAACTCCTGCAGCAACAAGTTCTGCCTGTCAGATGCCTCATCCTTGAGAAGGTCAGCAATGACTCTCCTGTAAATTAACAGCCTCTATTTTTGGACTCATCATTTTTTATCCTTGATGGGCATCACCTTGCCAGCTGCTTCCTTTTTAGTTTGTTTAATATTCCATGCCCAATCTCATAAGTTTTCCAAGGGGACTGTGCTTCCATATCACTTTCCATTCTCCCCCTGCCTGGGCTCAGCCTGGTGGGCAGTGGCAGAAGGGCACAGGCTGCTCATCCTCCCTCTTGGGGGGCTCCTCCCCATCCCCCACACAGCTGGGACCAACCCCTGGCTCCCGGGACACAAGCACCTGCTGACACACCAGGCAGAGCAGCAGTGGCCAGGAGCCCTTGCCAGCTGCTCACAAATTGCAAAAAAAATCCTCAACCAAAACTGTGTTTTTTGCAACACAGACAAGGGCACCTTGCTGTGAGTTTACACCTGGAAATCTGCAGTGAGTGCCTGAATGAAGAACCTTGCCCTGACTTTGAGCAGCTCTCCACCCAATCCCAGGATGCCAGGCAGGCAAGATCTCGCTGCATCATCACTCATCCCAGGGAGGACATCAGCAGAGGACATGCACTGCTGCAGGCTCCCACTGATATCAGACAGTTGTGGGGCTCCAGGATCCCCCCAGACAGGGGTCCAGCCCAGGCACTCAGTGCTGCAGGGCTGCCAGACCCTTGGGGAGAGCCCCTGCCATGGAACCTCTTCCCTAGAAAGTGATTCACCTTGTTATGTCCTGGCTCAGCCTAGCCCTATTCAGCAGTGTTGCCTTCTCACATCGAAGCCTGAGAGTCAGCAAAAAAACCAAACAAACAAACAAACTCCCCCCACCCCAAAAAGTGCAGCATTTTCTCAGCTACATTTCTTGCAATAAATTACATATTTGCAAACTGCCAGCCTGCACCTGCACACACACACAGCGTCCCCAGCACCCTGTCCTCGGAGTGGGACCGCAGCCCTGCCCAGAGAAAGGTGACATTTAACTGCCAGGGATTGGCTTTAATTGCCCCTCTGAGCAGCGCATAAACATTGTTGAACAGTTCAGAGCGCCCCGCACTTGAGCAGGCAGGATCCCTGCTGCCTGCCCTGGCCGTGGGGTCCCTGCTGGGGAAGGGGGACAGCGAGGAGCTGACTCCTGCTTTGCCTGCACCTCTACAGACACTGGAATCCTTCCAGCTGGCCAAGGGCTTCCCACTGCCAGGACAGGACAGTGAGGCTCGAAATGCAAGTAATGGTGAAAAGAAGTTTTTATCTTTTACAAAATGTGCTGCCTACTCTCCCTTGCAGGAACAGAGAAAGTGGCAATTTCCTGCAGATCTGGGTAAATCAGCCAAGGCACTTGCAGAGATTTTCAGACCAGAAGGCTCGTCTGATCCTATTCCTGCCAAACCCGAGCCAGGAGCCTCGGGCAGCCGTTTCTGAGCTGATTCAATAATTTGCAAATTGCAGAGAACAGCTCCCAGAAACCTCCGTCTCCAAACGCCGTGGCACCGATGCCAAAGGGCAAGGGGAAGCTGTGAGTGGAGAAGTGCCCCACAACAGGGCACCCACCCACCAGCTCTCCACTGTGACAGGACAGCTACCAGAGTGTCACCTCGCTTGCATGTGGGATAGTCAGGAAAATTCATTTAGGTATAAATACAGTTACAAATCCCAGGCTTTCAGAGGAAAACAGGAACAAGGAGGAGCCCCCAGCAGCAGCTGCCCCCCCAGACCTCCCTGCTCCTCCCCTCCAGCTCAGGTGTGCAGGGGGGACACAGGTGAGAAGCCTGCAGGTGGAGGGGCAGGCACACATCACCCAGCTCTGCCAGGGGAGCCTGGTGTGCTGCGCTGCACTTTGTTGGGTTGCTAACAAGGACGGAACATGGGCCACCACAGACTCTGCAGCTGCCACCGATCCTGCCAGGCTTGCATATGGCTCATGGAAAGCAAAATTCAATTGCAAATGCAGAACAAAGACTGAATGTAGGAGGGGAAAAAGCAAATAGGAGCAGGTGGAGGAACAGAGTCCCTTTTGACGATGCTGCTACCAGTCCCTTCCTTTTCCTGCAGATTATGTCACTTTGATGGTCCTGACAGCTTGCATAAGATGAAACAACCACCGTAAAGCACTGCTTGAATTCTTGCAATCACTCCCATGGAGGCTCCTCAGTCCACGGCAGACGGAAAAACCTCCTCAGGGTCTTGTTCTCCCCTTGAGATGTCTGTGTGACTCTTGTTGTACTCAGTAAACCCCACAGCAAGAGGCGCACTGAGACGTTTTGTGCACAACATGATGCTGGGGAAAAAAATAGAAAAGGAAAACCAGACTCACACATCATGGGGCAGATTCCTGTGCAAGTTCAGAGCCAGCTTTTTTCTAAGCACTTTCAGTGTCATGCTGAGCTCATTCATAGAAACCTGGTCCCTGGGGGAAAGACAACACTTTGGCAAAGTCTTGCTCGGTGTGACAGGTAAAGCACTCCCTGCCCTTGAGGCAAATGCAGGATTGGCCAATGAGTTTCAGTGGGTACAACATCCAGAGGATCATTTGGGCCCCCATCAGAGTCACTCTGCACTCATCCCCACACACGGGGGGTTCTCTACCACACGGGAAAGCAGGGGAAGAGACTTCCAACCCCTCCAACACTTGCTAGCTGGTAGCTGAAGCCCATGGTCCAAGGACAGAGCTACGGCTACAGCGGGCCTGGGCTAGACAGGACAAAATCCAGGGAGCAACAGCAGGGGCAGGAACAGTCAAGCCCACCAGGGAGCCCCCATGCAGTCCCCAAACCCTGCATTCCAGCCAGGGAGTGTGGTACAGGGGACCCAGCCTCAGGTGAGCAGCCAGTACTGCTGCTCATTCGGGATCTGCAGGTTGTTTTTTTCCAACTGCTCTGCTTTGATGATCTAGCTAATACCCCAGCAAGGGAGCAGAAAATATCCCAAAACAGCAAGTGACACAGGAACTCCCCAGGAATGCCAGTGTTCAGCGTTTAGCACATCACTGAAATCCTGCTCTGCACAGCACCAGCTGTCCAAGGCAAAGTCCCTGTGCCAGCAACACTGAAAAATGGGGTACAAACCCTGCAATCCACAACTGATGGCAGACAAAATCAGAGTCGCCTTACTCTGATTTTTCATGCTTATAGATTAGGGAGTGGGAGAATGTTTTACAATAACTATTTCAAATAATCTATTCTTCATTCATTTCAGTTTGGTACAAAATCACAAATTAAACCAAGAAAAAAGAAACAAAACCCCCTCAGCCTGGAGCAGTGCCCATGTTGCTTCCACCCTGAACCAGAGGTTCACACTGAGAGGTTCGGGTGCATATTTCTGACTATTTTAAACACCGAAGTTGCCAGAGCGGCAGAGTCCTGGAGGAGAAAACTCCGTGCCCGGGGCAGCCCGCATAGATCAGCGCGGGGTCAACCTCTGAGGCCAACAGCAACTCCCGTGCGGAGCGGGGGGAGCGGCGCCGCGGAACAGATGCCAGCTCGCACAGCGCTGCAAACAGGCCATTTCCTACGGCACAAAGTTGAACACCAAGTACAGCCCATGGTTTCGGCAATGAAAGACGAAACCATTTGTCAGCTGTTCCCGGCGCAGACAAAGCTGCGGAGCCGAGTTGCGATCTGCCCGCACGGGAGCCCGAGGGGGCCCGAGGATCGCGCTGGCCCTGCCGGGTGTGCAGCAGCAGCAGCAGCAGCGGGTGCCGGGGCTCACCTGGGCGGGATCGCGGGCCCTGCACACACCCGCACTGACACTGACCCGGAGCGGTCACGGTTATTGCGGTGTCGGGCTCCCGGCGCGCAGCGCGAGCGGGTCACGGTTATGCC
>VXBB01002349.1:212348-224825 GCA_013399915.1 Illadopsis cleaveri
GAAAAAACAAACTTAAAAAATTTTTCAGGAAAAAAAAAAAAAAAAAAAAAAAAAAAAAAAAAAAAAAAAAAAAAAAAAAAAGAAAAAAAGAAAGAAATTAGATCCTGTTTCTGTGCCAAATTACACCAATTCTCAAATTAGTTTCCAGTTAATGGAGGGGGAAGGGGGTTAATTTTAAATCTTTTAGCTCTCACATTAAACAGGCAGATTCGAATTTCATTGAGTCTCCTTCTCTGGAGACATTTTCCACATTTCCCCTCCCTTTTTCCAGACAAGTTAAGTATTAATCTCCTCTTGGTTTATGCTGAAGTGGCTTTGTATTGATTTTTAAAGATGTTTCAATTCTCTCCTATTTGGAAATAGACAAACTTTGAGCAGAAACTCAGTCGGGTTCCCTCTGCAACCAAACATGGCTCAGCCCACAATGGAAGTAATTGTTTCTGGACTCATTGCAGCTGATTTTTAATTTATAGGCTGAGGGCAAGATAAGAGATGGTGAGGGGCTGAGGTGGGCTGGAGGCTCTGTGTCCCTAGGAGCGCTGGATGCTCACACAGGTCAAAGGAACCAGGACCTCCTGCTCCACAGGACATCACCTCTGGCTGTGACAGGCCCTGCAGAACCTGCCCTGTATTTCTTAGGTTCTGCCATCCTGGCACCTCTCCAGGATGGACCAGGGCAGGATGACAGGGATTCCTAGGAAGGCACACAAGGTGGCAGGGCTGGTGCATCCGAAAGTTCCTGCCCTGCCTGTCTTCCCTATGCCTCACCCCCTCCAGCTCCATCCAACCTCCTGTTCCTGCAGTGAGGCCACCAAAGCATCCATCACCTTCCTGAATGTTTGCAACAGGGGTGCCCTGTCAGGGCCAGCACCCCCAGAAGATCTCCAAATGTCCCAAAGGACATCTCCTAAGACAGAACACTGCAGTTCAAGAGACTCCCGGTCTCCATCCTTCCTTTAAAACATCAGTATCACCCCTTCAGTCACTAAATTATCTCCAAGGTAAGCAGTTGCCCTGGTTTTACGAAGAAATAAATATATCTTGAAAAATGCCCTGACATTTTCTTCAGAAAAAGCAGTTTGGCAGCAAACTAGGAAGCCTGAGGGGCTGGAGCGAGTGCAGGACAGGTCAGGACAATTACACGCCATGATTAGCACATCACCTGGCAGCCCACTGGACACTCTGCTGAGAAAGAAAGGTCTGAAAACACCAGGCTAGGACAAGATTGAGCCTTTATCCCTAGAAGTACTGAATCTGCTGTGAAAAAATGACACTATTAATATTATTATGAAGCCATTAATTTTTGTAATAACTGTGGCTTTTGTATAGATGCTGCTGTGAGACGAAACCCCCCATAGGTGAGCAGCCCATCAATCTTCCTCAGCCACCCGCAGGGGCCTTTCCACCTGCAGAGGACCCAGCCCCACGCTCACACCTGAGCCGCAGCCACAGCTGAGCCCAGCTCTGGTGACTCAGGGCTTCTCCAGCCAGAGCCACGGTGCTGCCTCATCAGAGAGAGCAGGACACTTCCCTGTCACCCTCTGTGCCCCCCTGGGCAGGAGATATTTCTGGTTCCCTCGCTCACGAGGGACAGTGCCAGAAATACTCGAGCTATGCCAGGCATTTGCCACAGCCGGGCTGGAGGCACGGCCAGCCCCTCCCCACCCCGCGGCACCGTGCCTGAGCTGCGGGGGCTGAGCCCAGAGATCTGCCCGGGGCCCTTCCCCACCCCTTAGCACCCCTCCCCACTGCCCCAGGCACTCACCCAGAGCCCCCCTGGGCACTGCCTCCCACCTGAGCACGGGCACCTGCAGTGCCCAGGTGGGAGAGCAGAGATGGGGCAGCTGCGCCAGCACCGAGGACTGGTAGCCAGAGAGGAACAAAAGGAGACAATGCAACACGGCCCAAAACCCAAAAATAGTAACTGTTTCCCTGCAAAGGAGCAGCCACATCCCGATTTCCCTGGCATGGCAGAAACGGATTTGGGAGCTTGCAAATGAGGGAGAAAGTGATTATAGTGTTCCAATTGGTGCTGCAGGAGGAGGATAAGAGGGCACCCACTTTTAGAGAAGTATCACAAGAAATAGAGCTGTAGATTACATCAAATCCAGCCCCAAGTAATCTGATTAGAAATTTATTTTATGGCTTCAGTTAGAAAGACATGAAGGAAATCCCAGGAAAGCACAGAGCCAGCTCTTCCATGGAGGCAATGAGAGACAGAGCATCGAGAGCTTATCTCCCCAGAAATGCTGTGATGCCACCAGCCACCCCGACACCACATCAAGTCTGAGAGACTGGATGGATGTGTGCCAAGGCATGGGGCAGCCCCAGCTCACCAACTCCCACCTCACACGTTGGCAAGGCCCCCCTGCACAGCAGTGCCCCAGCCCTGGCAGCTCCCTGTGCCCTGGCACTGTGGCTCCTGTACAGAGGAGCAGGGCTGAAGTGCAAGAAAGGAGAAATTTACCTGCTGAGCTCAAGGAGGAGCACACAGGCAGTGGGCTTGCCCGGTCCAGAACCCATCCCTCTGACAAGGGCAGTCAAGCATCAACCTCCTGCCTGGCCTGTGGCCAAGCAGGGTCCATGAGTGTCCACCTCCCCAGCAGTAGGCAGGAACAGTGGTCAAAGCCACAACAAAGGAACAAAAATTAAATAAGTCTTGCTGCAGAAAACAGCTGAGGTCAGGTGGGTCTTGTCACCCTCCCCTGGGCAGAGGGGATGCTGAGGAGCAAAGCCAAGGAAGGTGCTGGGAGCAACTTCTCCCTGTGCACCCCAGACTGCCCCTGCTCGAGGACACACAGTCTCCACAGCATCCCAATGGAACAGCTCCTGGCTGCAGTGTGTGTGACAGACACACTCAACCAGACCACCTCCAAAGGGGTGAGACCTGAGCCATGGCTGGGCCGAGAACTTTAAGAAAGCCACTCAAGAGCAGTGACCCAAGAGGATCAGTGACAGGACCCTGGAACACTGACCATGCCATCAACACATGAATGCATGAGTGGGTGGTTTTCCAAAACTCATTTATCAAGGAACAAAGCAAGCTGTGGGTACAAGGAGTCTCTTGTACACCTCTCCCATCCATTGTGTGCCATTTGACGATGAGCCAAACTCTATCCTGCAATTGAGACAGCCTAACTGAGTCACCCTTGGGGTCTTCCTGCCCAGCAGCCTGGCTGTGGGGTGGCAACTGGGGATAGCATCAGCTGCAGCACAGTTGACACAGAACGAAGTAGTCAGGGCCACGACAGCAGCACAATTACATGGAAATTGTATTCTTGATAATTTGGGGTATTTCTCCCTGTGAACACAGGCCTCCTGAAGAGATGAGCTCCAAGATTTCAGCATCCAATTAAATTAGATCAAATCAGCAGAAGAAATTAGTCTTTACAGCATGAGCAGATCCTCTGAATTTTACTAGCAAATCAGTGAGCTAAATGTCACCATTCATCAGTAACATCACTAATAAAGCCAGATTTGGGATGCACAGCTGCTAACGTGCCACTCACCCAACACTTCCAGCACCACCAGCACCCTGCTCAGCCCCTGGCCCTTCCTCTGCCTCCCATACAGAGCAAAGACCATCCCTGAAGCCACTATGCCAATCAATCACTGGAATCCAGCTGGAAGCTCAGGATGAGGCCCAAACTTTAACCTCAGTGGAGCAATGCCCTTCCTGAGGATGCTGCAAGGGATGTGGGAGGAGGTGGTGGCAGTGAGGGGGTCACGGGGCAGGTCCCAGTGCCACAGGGGGTGGCAGCAGGAGCAGTAGAGCCCGGGCCCCAGTGACTCTTCTGGAGATGACACCATCTCAATTACCCGCCTCCCTCACACACCTTGTTTGATGTGAAAGCATTAAAAGACATATAATTTGTGAAGCTAAAACACAGGTATTATCTCTGACACATCCATACTACAGGGTACGTTCTGAAGTCAATCACATCCAGGAGTTTCTCCTGCTTCATAGATTTTTCCTTGCCTCTTACTCCAAATTAGAAAAGATGAAAAATTAAGCTGTTTTTAGCTGCAGACCCACCATCTTCCTCTTCAAATCACCTCACACTGTGCAACCTCATCAATGATTGGGAACAAGAGAGCCAGATCAGCTTATCAGGGCTTTATGAAAGTGGACTCTGCATTCTAAACTGAAAAGGATTAACACTGTATTGTTGTAGGAAAAAGGAGCTGTCATGGTTCCTGGTGTGACACCAGTAACATTTGAGAGGAACAAGACAGGACAGTGGCTGAAAGGACTGACCTTTGAGACTTCACAGAGACTCAGAATATAGCTCTGACCTATTCAAGTACCTGTCAAGCCTCTACACGTCTCTTCTGGGTGGGAGCCTGAGATGAGCCATGTTTTCACAACAGGCTTTGGAAGATGTGAGGTCCTTGGATATTGTATGGGTCACTGAGAGCACCACAAGCCTCACTGGAAATAAAAGAGCAGAGATGGAGAGGGCCATTTCCAGTCTAGGACCATGGCACGGGAATGCCTTTGGGTGCCAGTGGCTATCCATCCCTGCCCGACCCTGGGGCTTGCTGGCGCCAGGACACCAGGGCCCTGCCAACTCGCAGGAAAAGCGACAGCCGGCAGGAGCGGTACAGTAATTAACAAAATTATCATCAGGAACAAACCACAGGCTTTGGCAGAATGCCTGCACTGCCACGCCAGCACTGCCTACCCTGCCCTGGGCTCCTTGGCTTGGCAGAGATGGGGCTCCCCAAATCACACCCACCCTGGCAGGGAGAGGGCACATGGCCAGGGACAAGGGGAGGCCAGTGGGCACCCCAAGTGGGGAAAGAGCCCCTGCAAACCCTGCCTGGGTGACCTCAGTAACCCCTGCAGACAGGGAGTGAACCCGCAGGCAGATGGTGCTTCAATCACCACAGCCATCATGGCTCCCTCCACCCGTCACGACAATATTTGCTGTCAGAAGGTGGCTGTTCTCCGAGCAGCCGCCCTCCGACTGCAAACAGCTCCCAGCCTGACGGGCTATAAATATGGCAGGAGGAAAAACCAGCACAGTTTATTAGTTCTGAGACAGAGCTAAAAATAGACCCACGTCGGGCTGCTCCGTCCTCTGGGCAGATGTAATTGTGGATAATCTAGCTTTAAATATGGGAAGGCTGTCTGACAGCAACAACAACATTTTAACATATGGATGGGGCGGCACTCACGGGAAGGCGCCGCTGCGCCAACGTCACCGGGGAGCGGCGCCTGCTCTGCCAGATCCCAACCCACCTCCTCTGCTCCATGGCTGGGCTTGCTCAGGAATAAACCCTCACAGAAACCCAAATATCTACAGCGGGCCACTAAGAGGAAAGCACAGAGGCAAATACCAAGGGGGAGCATCAGTGGAGCTGTGCCAGTACCCGTTCCCCCGGCCTGAAATTTTATACAGCTAGGGCTTGCCAGATTAAATGGCTGAAACACTCCAAGTCCTCAGAGCTGACAGCACCTTCCTCCTCCTGTGAAAGCTTCCTCTGTCCCAGGCAGGCTGTGAGATGAGCTGGGGGGATGCTGTGTGGGTGCAGGGTTGGGTGTGGGCAGGCAGCCAGGGCGATAACTGCCCTTCCACGAAGAGGGAAGCGCTCCCGCCTGCCTGCCTGAGATAGCAGGGAGACGTTGGGACTGGCTGGATTTTGTAAATCTCCCACCAGTCCTCAGGCCGATGGGAAAGGACAGACCATGGCCCTGCCACCAGCCCAGCAAGCAACTTGAGCAGTTGACGACGAGCAGGGACAGCAGCAGCCACCACCCACAGCAGCAGCAGAGACCTGTCACCACCCCTGGGCACACACCTGCAGTTCCCTGGCACTGCAAGGGGCTTCACCCCAGCAGGAACCCAGCACAAGACCTGCTGCCAACACAAGGACTCATTTCGCCTGGCATGCCATGCCCAGCCATGACTCTCCAAGCTGCCACAGCCCTGCACTCTGCTGGGTGCACAACTAACACACATCCAGCACTGACTCATTGAGAGACTCAGCCCGGCCTCATCCTGCACTTCCAGCCCAGCACTGGTTTTAACTCTTTAAAGTTTTCTGCAAGTCCAGGGCATTCCTTGCAGCCTGGCCCTGCACGCTCAGTCCTTCCCCAGGCACACTGGCAGAAAGGGGTCACTGCCAGGCTCCAGAGCTGGGATATCCATCCAGGGCATGTTGCTGGTGGGGGTCACTGCTGGGGTTTATATTGGGCTGGCTCCACACCCGGCAGAAATGGGGAGGAGCAGTTCCAAAGCAACGGAGATAGGAAACCTCCCTGTGTGCTGCAGCTGGTTGCTTTGCAGTAGTTTTGACAGCATTTCCTTTGCATGTGCTTCTCCGGCTAAATATAATTGCAAAACATACATTTACATGCAATTATCCATTTATGAAGTGCTAATAAGTCAAAGGAATTTACTTAGATGCAATCTGCTCACCAGACCTCGTCCTCACAGGACCCAAGCACAAACCTCCAAGATCAGTGCAATAGTCAGTGCAGCCACCTCCAAGACACTAAATCATTCCCACGTCTTCCCATTAACTCCGTTCCAGCCCATCAAACATTAAAGAGCCTTAAGCCTGGACAGCTCTTTTTACGAAGGTCGAGTAAATCTTTCATCTCTTCCCACCTTCATCCTTCTGCTGCCATCGGCAGAGGAGCATCACATGCTCTTTCATGTGAGTTCTGACTGCACACACACTGACTCCCAGTAAACGCTGTACATGGCTCCTCCATTCCACAGAGACACGATTATTTTGGTGCTGTTTTTGCTTTATAAGGCTAAAAGAAGAGGTGACTCTGCCTGAAGGAGAGGATTTTTTACTGATTTTTTTGTTTACCGCTCTGTGGTTTCTCAGCACACCCCATCAATACCAATGAGCAAATAACCAGAGCTGTCAGCAGGTAAAGGGCTGGTGAACCCCCCGTGGGACATCACTCTATCAGTTTGTTCCACAGAGGAGGAGGAAGTCCCCAATACAAGGACTTTACAAGGCCAAAGGGGCTCAAGGGTCTCTGCCTGCTTTCTTGGGGACCCCTGCACTTGCTGGGCTGCTGTGAGAGGCAAACAAACCCACCTGTCTGGCTCACCTGGCCAGAACTGCAAAGATCCTTTGCAGGCTGATGTTTTCCCCCAGGGTGACCTTCCCACTTGGGAAGCAGCTTAGCTGCCATCTGGGTCAGGTCTTTCCTTCCCAGCAGCACAACCTGACCTCGGACACCCCATGTCTGACTAGAACTGCATGGAGCTGTGCCCCCAGGAGAACCAAGGGGACCCCAGGACCCTGGAGACACTTCCAGCTCCCTACAGAGGCTTTCTGTGACACAAGAAAACACCAACACCAAGCCAAGGCTGGGGAGCTGCTTCTGGACACGATTTCCCTTTGCCAGCTGCTCCAAGTGCTTTCACCTGAAGTGGGTAAGGAATAAAAAAATGTAACAGAAAAGTAGGGATCACACTGGAATTGGTCCAATGCAAACCCCAGGGTCTGCACATCCCAAATCCCACTTACTGCCCAAGGATCTCAGTCTCCATTCCACAGCTCCTCGGGGCTGGCCCCAGTCCCAGCAGCCCTCAACAGCCCCAGCACCTGAGCACAGCAGCACCAGCACCTGCTTCCACCCTCAGGATTGTGCACCCCCAAAAACAGTGAGCACAGTATCCCCAAGCCCTCTCCCAGACTCTTCATGTCGCACAGACTGCCTTTGGGCAGGAGCGTTTTTCAGCTCCCCAGGGCAGCCAGGGGCGCAATTTCCTCCTGCCACAGGACGGTGGGTTCCAGAGCCAGGGCTGGCCCATGGCCAAGACACTCAAACTCGAGGGGTGGGACAGGGCACACCAGCTCCTGGCTGGGTGCCAACGCTCTCAGGTTCCTCTGCCCGGCAGGCACGGGCATGGCACAGCTCCCTGGGGCAGAGCCAGGCCCAAACTCTCCAGAGCTTCCCGGGCGTTTCACTGAGGCCAAGCTGTGTGGCTGTTCGGCAGCAGCTGCCCGGGAATGCTCCAGCCCTGTGCAACCCCTTCCCGGCTCACCTGCAGCCCCGGCACCTTTGCCAGTCACCAGAGGGGTCAGCTGAGCCCTGCCTGCGGTGCCAGGGCTCCCCACCCATCGCCTCTCCCGGCACTTCCACTCTCCTACTCGTGCTCTCCAGTCCCTCAGACACATTCGCGGTTACCATAGGAACTAACGAAACCCGAACTGAAGAAGAAAACGGAGGGACAGGCAGAGGGGAACTGTTTCGCTGCCCCAGTGCCACCTGCGGGGGTGAGTTTATCCTGACTCCGTGTGGGCGCGTTTATCCCTCTGGAGGACAGGCAGGGCTTGCCCTCCATCAGCCCTCCCGCTGCTCTGTCCCCCCAAACCCCGGGGCGCAGGGGCCGCACCAACCGCGGTGCGCTGGTGCCTCCCCGGCTCCTGCAAGTCAGGGCTGGTGTCGGCAGCACCACGGGGCTCCCTGAGGTGCTCCAGGGCATGCGGGAAGCAGCTCAGGTTTTCGATAATAACTTACACAGGGAAAGAAAACTTCCGGTGGCTGGTGCCTCTGTGCCACGGGTTAAACCAGGACGCTCCAGCAGAGGCTGCAGCAATAACAAGAGGGCGCTAAAACCTCAAAAGTTCGGGTTTATAATATTTTTATAATTTTAAAAGCTTTTACAAATACAAAACTCATTTGGACTGAGCCCCAATTACAGAAGCACTTAATGAAGCAACCTATCCACAGACCAGAAGCACCACGGGGTTGTGGGAAGCATTAGCTACAAGCAGCAGTGGATGTTCATCAAAAATTCCAGGGAAACTCCTTCCTTTGGCCAGGGCAGGAAAGGTAGAGAGAGAAACGTGGCCCCAGACCCTCACCCAGACCAGGCAGGGGCATGGCAGCGTGCCCACAGCACTGGCACAGCATTCCAAGCATGGCACTATCTGCCTGGCATGGTGGAGAGAGGAGAGTACAGGGGGTTTCTGCTGCAACAGCCTTAGAAAAAAATCAGGGCACAGTGTAGAGCAGAGTAGAAGGAGCAGCTCAGTCCTTCTCAGCTTCATGGGAAAAGGAAAGTGTGCAGAGAATTCCCTCCACTCCCCAAAGTGGTAAACATTGACTTCTCATTAGTTCAGCACAACCTGAGCAATGAGCGTAGCACCAGCGATTCTGCTGTGCCATTTACAATGGGCATTTGCCGGCTCGTTCAGGCAGCAGCTCCCCCAGGCTTTCCGGATACTTTTCCATTAATGAATAATTTGCACAATGATTATAGAGGGAAACCGCATGAGCCATCACCCTATGCATTGCCTGGAGCCCAGGGGAGGCTCGGCCGGAACATTTCTTATCAGCACAGGCTGTAGCTGATAGCGCTGGAGCTGCACGTGTGCTCACTATGGGGAACCCCCGAGCCAGGGAGCTTATTCAGGAGAGGGGAGGATGCCCTACAGTGGGAGGGAAGGGAGCAGTACCCAGGATGTGCAGCCAGGAGGACAAAGCTGGTGGGAACAGGAGGCAGGTCCCAGACAGCCACGAGCAGAAAGTATTGGTGCCACCACTGTCAGACCTTCACCACCTTCTCTTCCCCATCAGCCGAGGACATACCCCAGCAGACACGGTGACCTCACACAACTCACTCCATTGCAGCACAGAACCCGGCCCAGCAACCACCTTGCCAGAGCCACACAACCCACACCAGCCACCAGAGTCCAGCAAGTCTGTGGCAAATCCAAGATGGACCCAGCAAACAACACTGCAAGTCCACAGACCCTCCTGAACCCCAGTAGCATTTCCACCCCTCCCAGAGCCCCTCAGTAGCACAGGAGAGGAGCTGGGTGACAGGTGCCCGCTGCTCCACCTCACCAGACTGAAAAACAAAATTCAGTACCTCCAGACTTCACTGGATTTACAGCCAGAAGCTCAGTGCCAGCCTGACCTGCTGATTCCCACCCCCATTACCCCCGAGGCAGAGCTGGTGCCCTGTGAGCTGCCTCATGCACACCTCAACCCACTGATCTCACAGCAATCACATCACCCTATTTGCTGTAATCTCCCAGTGCCTGATTCACTCCAGGCTTTCAGGAGAACAGACTGTGGGACAAGCACGAACGCATGTCCTGGAGTGGGCGGGCATGGCTGGACTCCACTGCACCAGCTGGAGCCCAGCTCCCAGAAAAGCATCCTCCACACACCCAGCCAGCTCCCAGCACCACACATCCCACGGGAAATCACTGCGAGAGAAGAGCCAGGTACTCACTTGATCTTCAGGCTGGCCAGCATTGTCTTGTCGATCCTGGGGAGAGAGCAGAGGAGGGTGTTAGTGCAGGCACAGGGGTTCCAGATGTAGCTGGGAGGGGGTTGGGTACTGGAGGCTGCTGCCAAACACGACCTCAGCACATCCTTTGGGGGTGCCAGCGCTCTGGCTGACACGATGATCACCACAGAAAGACTTCATTGGAAAACAAAATCAGCCAAGATTTAACCCAAAATGAAGCCTGGCAGCAAGAAAGAAAAAATCCCCCTAGTTCTTTCTTGGTGCAGAACTGCTGCCTCCCAGTCTGGAATGCCAGAGGTGAGCTGGGCAGCAGAGTGCATTGCCTGTGTCCCAGCTCTCTCCAAAGCACAGCTGCCACAAACCACATATTCACAGATAAAGGACCTGTGACAGCCCTGGTGGGCTGGGAATATCCCACCAAACCCCACATCTTGCAATCTGGCCCCAGGCAGACAGAACACAGAGCAGCCCCCTCACTCCCAGCCCTAGCTGGCTCATGTGGGACTGGGAGCCCCAGTTGCTTCACTCATTTCCCCGGCACTGAGTAATGAGTGCTCATCTCCTCAGAATCATGGTGGTTAGTCATATTAATATTAATTAATGCAAATCATATTAATGTCTCAAAATGCAAAACAATGTCTTTTGGCAGTCACTGAAAATGCTCTGTTATCTGCCACATGGAGTCAATTCCACATCTCAAAAAAAAAAGACTGAACAGCAAAATAACACCCCCAACACCCTCTTGTTTTGCACTGTGGTCGCAGAGGACATGGCATGGCCACAAAAATGCAGCTTCCCCCCCACTTGCAGCTTTACCTTCTCCACCCCCAGGCTGGGCTCCACTGTCAGGAGGGGGCTGCACTCAGAGGTGGCACAGGGGTCCCCAGCACTCTGTGCTGAGCCTGGCAGGCACTGAAGCACAGGTATCATTACCTTTCCCAGGGTCTCTCTCTTGCAGCAACCTCACCCTCATAAAACCCCATAGCCATGGGAGCT
The DNA here is from genome assembly GCA_013399915.1 of Illadopsis cleaveri. NCBI lineage: Eukaryota > Metazoa > Chordata > Aves > Passeriformes > Timaliidae > Illadopsis > Illadopsis cleaveri. The sequence continues at coordinate 223,586 of VXBB01002349.1, forward strand.
CTGTTCCAGGCATTTACCCAAACATCAGCTTCCATGCTCTGCTCTGGAGAGCCAGCACGCTGCTGCTCCTAAAAATAGATCTAGGGCACCTGCTATTGTGACTTAATACCTTACAAGCCTGCCCAGACCTTGTTGATCATTAAATCATGTTTAACATGAGAGCATGCTGGGGAGCAGAGCTGTTTCCAAACTCAGGGGCAGAGGAAAAGCAGCTCAGGGACAGTGGCTGGCTGGGGCAGCTCCCATGGGACCTGTCCCTCAGTGGGAACTGCACAAGTGGCTCCCTCCAGAACCACGGGAAGAAAAAACAGTTGTTGTTATTTGGCCTCTTAAGAGTGAGAAGAGGAGAAAAAGAAACAACAACAACCAAAAGAGAAAAAAAAAAAAGAAACAGAAAGAAAGAAAACCACAGGAAATAAACTCCCATGTTTGGGAAACCGCAGTTGCAGTGTGACTGTGAGAGCCGTTTGTCTGCCCTGCCCTGCTCCAAAGGCGACAGAATGAAACTTCCCACACCCCACAGCCCTGGGGCTCCCCGGCCCTGGGCAGCACCAGCTCCGGGGGCAGCACTCACAAAGGCTTTGCACATCCCTGCAGCCAAATTGGGGCACCACATCTGCCCCCCAGGACGAACACGCTGCTCCGGGACCTCGTCGGCAGCCGATGCAGCTGGTGGAGAGGAAAAAAATAGCAACTTCCATCCCAGCAGAGGCTGAAAATAGCGACCGCAGCCACAGCAGGAGGTGGCTGGGTGTGCCCAGGCACCTCGAACGCAGCCCCACAGGAAGGGTGGGACCGTGAGAAGATGCAGGTGCAGGTACGGGGCTGTGGCAGGTCAATTCGTTTCCAGTAAACGCCCAGAGAAGGGCTCTCCCGGCAGCTCACAGGGCTTTCCAGGCAAGTGTCTTCCCCAGGGGCCCGGGGAGAAGTGCACCGACCCCCTTGGGAGCCCCACCCCACAGCTCGGGGAGAATGGGGCTCCCCCCGCAGCTCTCACCATGCAGAGACTGGTGTGATGTCTAAAGGAAAGCTCATGTCCTGTTCCCCCAGCCCAAACTGCAACAGTGGCGCAGCCCCCAAGAGCCACCACAGCCCCCAAGAGCCACCACAGCCCCCCAAAAGCCACCACAGCCCCCAACAGCTGGCAGAGCCCATTTTCCTGAGTGACTCTCCAGCTCGTGGTTTTCTTTCCCCTGCAACTGCCAAAGCACAGCAAGAAAAAAAAAACAGAGCAAAGCCC
>VXBB01002349.1:224880-237140 GCA_013399915.1 Illadopsis cleaveri
AGAAAAAAAAACAGAGCAAGGCCCAGCTGGCCCCGAATGCCCTGCCAAAGAGGGTCATGGCTCTGCTCCACCTCAGTGGGATGGTCCTGGGGTGCCCCCAGGCAGTCACAACCCCAGAGCCCCTGCCCACAACAGCGACCATGGGGCAGAGCTGTCCAAGAGCTGTGGTTTGGCCATCACAAAAAGAGCCCACATATCACAAAATGTATTTGTACTGAAGCCTATCCAAGTGCTCCCTTCCCCTTCGTATGGAAAGAAAACACAATCCAGCCAAGGCAGCTCTCTTGGCCTCAGCGAGGCGTGAGCTCCATCCCAGGGGACCCTGCCGAAAGCCTCGGTGCACCAGCTGCCCTCCCACAGCCCTCACGATTGCTCAGCATTTCCCCCAGCCGGTCTCAGGCTGGAGCCCAGGGGAGGGCAGCTGCTCCAAGCCCACACCACGTTCCCCTCCATTGTCCTGTGCCAGCCCCTGCAGCCACTGCGGAACGGGGAGAGGGCAGGGCAGCCTTTTGCCCCAAACACCATCACAACCATGACAGACTTGGAACAGGCACAGAACACCTCGGAGAGGAGACCTGAAGAGAGGGCAGAAGGAGAACAGCATCGTTTCCTTAAGCTGTTTCCCTACAGATCAACACCTCCCAGAAAGAAGAGACAGGAGCAAACAATCCTGCTGAATTTGGGGTGCAGGCAGCAGCCGTGCTGCTCTTCTGAGGACAGACGAGGCAGGGATGACTCATGGAGGTGCCAGTGGTGCTGGGAAACTGCCCAGGAGGGACCAGGAGGGAGCTTGCTGCACACTCCAAGGTGGCTGTGAGCATCCCTGTCTGAGTGCAGAAGGAGCAGGCAGCAGGGAAAGCAGCGAGAGAAAGGCTCAGGGCAGACACTTGCAGGCAGCCGTGCCCACGGGAGCCCCCAGGGAGGTCCCCTCGCTGCCCATCAGAGCTCACGAGGTTTTGCTGGGCTGAAGCTGTGCCAGGCTTCCTGCAGGCACAGGGGCAAGCAGGTCCCTCCCGTGGCCCCCATGCTCGTGCTGGAGGGAAGGGCTCTGCACGGCGCCTGGCGATCGCTGCTCTGCAGCCGTGGAGGGAAGGAGAGCTCCTCACACGGCTCCCGGCAGCGAGGGAGGGACCGAGGGAGGGAAGGGGAAGGCACCCACCAGCCGTAGCCGCCGAAGGAGACGCTGCGCTTCCTCTGGAACATGTTGGTGCTGCCAGGGCGCTGCGGCCACGGGGGCAGCGGTGATGGGGCAGCGGTGACGGGGCAGCGGAGCCGTGCGGGGTCGGCCGGAGCGGCGCTTCCTGGCGGGGCCGGGGCGGGGGGACCCCAGCGGTCCCGGTCAGCCGCCCGCAGCGCGGCAGCGCATGCACACGCGCACACACTAACACCACAGAAAAAAGTCATTTCCTTTTCTTTTCGTGGCCACAGGCTTTTCGCAACCTGACGCTGCAAATATCGTATTTCTCCTAATGGCAGGACCACCACCAGCAGTGCCGCATGGGCGGCGGGGCCGAGCCGCGGACGCCGTGTCGCCCACAAACATCGTGCCCTGCGGCTGCCCCAGGCACTAAGGCCCGATCCAGAGGGTCACTGGGGGCAGCGTGGTGGGCTGCCTCTCCCTCTCTGTTCCCGAAATAGTAGCGCTGCAGTCACAGCACAAGGCTGGCTCCCCTGTAGAGGAACTTCCACTCACCCCTCCGGTGCCCCTCAAGGGACATCCCACTAAAGGCACCAAACCTCAGTAAGCAAAACCCCCATCATTTCATCTCTCATGGCAAAGAGATGCCACCATCCCAGAGCCCAGCAAGGACATCCCACTAGCTCCCATGTAGCTGCCTGTGGCACACAGGCATCCCCTGGTTCCCCAGCAACTCTGTAAGGCTGAAGTGGCACCTGCAGCCTGACCACCATCCAACCCCCCCATCCTTTAACAGCCAGGCTTCAGAAATCCCATGGAAATGAAAATGCTGACATCTAGCTGGGAATGAGCTCCCATCCATCACAAATCCCAAGAAAAGAGATGCTGTTCCCTGCACCACGCTCTGGGCATTGTAGGGCACAGCAGAGCCGTGGGGAGGGGAGCCCAGTTGCAGGGGTGGGCAGGGTGCCCAGAGGCTGTACCTGGTGCCCAGGTGTCCTCACACCTTTCACCTCCCCAAACCAACCACCAGCGCCCACCTGCACCCACTCAGAGCTGGGCTACACCAGGGGATCACCCTCTGCCAGTCCAGGGGAGGAGGAAGGGGATCACCCCTGGGCAGGGGAGAGGGAGGGGGAGCTGGGCTATGCCGGGGCACAGCACAACACCAGAGCAGAGCCGTGCTCCAGGATGGGACAGGCTGCTCAGCCAGCATCCTCTGCCATGCCCATGGGATCCAGGAACCCATGTCCCAGAGCCACTGCACCCCAGAGGCCACAAAGAACCTCTGACTGCCAAGGTCCAACCATACTACTCACCTCCTACCCCAGTGATCCAAGCCAATGCCTGGTGCAGACTCACAGCATTCCCATGCCCTGGCACTCCACGCAGTGCTGGCTCCTGGTCAGAGGCAGCTTTAGCCCAGTGTTCTCATCCAAGCACCCAAAAGCTTTAAACTGAGAGACATTTGAATTCTGTCTGATGTGTGAAAGAAAGGGGTGGGGGGAGAGAGGGTATAGAAATCACTCAACTCCAGGGACAGAACTTGGACTGAAATCCAGCTATTTCAACTCCTACTTTTCTGCCCACAGGCTTAAAGGGATGAAACTATGGAAATTCTTTGAATTTTAGAGCTCTTAAGGATATTATTTTTTAAAAAAACACAAAACCATATTGCAGGCTTGGAAGCCATAATTCAGGTACTACAAAATATCTGGAGCAGTCATTTGCTTGGAGCACATTTGTTCCTGGCCTGCATGATCTGTGTCAAAGCTCTGCATCAACAGCAGTGTGACGTTATCCTCTCGCTTCATCTTCCCCCAGGTCATGTCTTCCTTACACTCCTCCCAGCCGGTTTCTGCCCAGCTCTACCAAACTGCTCACAATTAACATGTCTGAAAATAAAAGCTCCGGGTATAGCCAGGCACACTGAAACAAGACCCAGCACAGCCCTGCGTGCAGAGTGTGGGACAGGGAGTGATAGTGGCTGTGGGAAGCACTGACCTCAGCTGGTACCACACCAGGAGTGCCAGGAGAGCCCCGGGGAGATGGCCAGCCTTAGACCTTTCCCCTGCAGCACCATCTACTGCATCCTGTTCTGCTGCTTCAGCCCTGTGTGAACTCACAGCCAGAGGTGACATGGGAGCAGGAAGGGTGACATGGGACACACACAGCAAGGCAGGACCTGACTCCCCTTTGCTGGGAGGTCACCTCAGTCAGTAGGTCATAATCACTCCCGCAGCTCTTCCTCATGTTGTGCTAAAGCACAGAGTAACCCCACACCTGCCCCAGGATGTCAGAGCACAAGAGGGCAGGACCCTGGGATGGCCATAGGGAAACATCTCCATTCCTGCTGTCCAGGAGGGTGTGGGGCAGCCCCTGCACAAGCCCACCCTGCTCCAGCACCTGGGAATACCCTTGGCAGTGCTGGAAGAGGAGCTCTTCCTGCTGGCAGCCCCCCAGAGCTGCATCAGCCACCACAGATCCAGGTGACAGACTGCATTTGAACCAGGCAAAGGTTAAAAATGCCCCAAGGACCCAAGCTCAGCTCCCCCGAGGCCACCAGCCTCCCTGGGTCCCAGGTACCACACCACTGCCTGCCCAGCACCACCTCACCCGCAGGGGCGTGCCTCCAGAAATAGTCTCTGCAATGACATTTTCTCACTTCCCCTCTTCCCCCTGAGGTATTTCACACAGGCTCAAAAACAAAAAGGAAAAAACCTTCCTCCTTTCAGAGCAGGCACAGGCAAATCATAACCAAGCAGCCAAAATTAGGGAACAAAACCCTGGGGGAGGACGACTCCTCAGTACCATCTGCACCAGTCTAAATTAGCATCTCCCAGGGGCCTCTGCCAGAACCAAGATCCCATTGCTCCAACCCAACCTGGTGAGCAGCCCCTGCCTACTGGGAACAGTGCCACACTGCTGGTGGCACCTCAGAGCAGGGTTGTGCCCTGCAAGGGCAGCATAAGTCTTTCCCTTTCTTACTAGGGTAAGAGACTTATTGCATCATTAGTGCTTTAATATTGCCTGCAGCACTCTGAGGGCATTCAGCTTCCTATTATGATTCTAAAGAAGGTTGTGGGCACCCAGAAATATTAGATTTTGTCCTGACAGGAAGAACATGCCGTGCATATCATCAGCTTGACCTACAGAGCAAAGGAAAACAGTGTCCAAATTACCTCTGACTCAGTTCATGGAATATTTTAGACACTATTTTCTCCCCTTTATGGTACTGTTGAAGTGAAAAGAGAAACTTGATGTCTTAAATGCAGCTTCCCACAAACCCCAGCTTGCTCTCAGGGGTGGCTCTTCACTGCTCAACAGCTTCAGAGCAGAAGGACTGAGAGGGCTCCCTTGGCCACCAGGCTGGGGAGGGGAGGCTGTGTGTCCCCCAAGGAGAGCTTCAGACTAAGGACAGGAAAGCCAGAGACCTTCCCGAGCCCAAGGTCGTGCACAGCTCAAGCTGCAAACCACACTCCAGCTCCTCTTTCACATTCTAGAGAAACCTTTGGTGGCTCATGGACTCATCCCTGTGTCCAAAGGGATCTGATCACTCCTGCTCGTTTCTGTGGAAATGGCTGAAAAACAGATCCTGGAGGAAGCCACCAAGCGACCTGCAAAGTCTCACTTCTCAGGCAGTTGGCACAGAGGGACACTTACATCCAGGCATGGCAGCACCAGCTCTCCCAGCAGCCCAGAGACCACCCAGCATGGAGGAGAGAAAGCCAGGAAACCAACGGGTGCTGGCTGACAACCAGGTCCCCACGCTGGCCAGGTATCTGTGCCCCCCAAAGCCCTGCTGGTCTCTCCCACCATCACATGAACCAGCTCTTTGCTGCAGAGGGACACAAATCACATCTCATCACAGCCCTGTATGCAGAAACTCATCACATGGGCTTCCAGGCTCACTGAATTCTTCTCAGCCCACTTTGAATTTAATGTACAGAGTTCTTTGTTTTCTCAAGTCCATCCATTTTAGAGTCCTACCTTGCTAGCAAGGTCATGAAATTCCTCTTTCATGAAAAGGCTCTCTCCAGGAAAATCCTGTTCAAGCACACAGATTTTCTGTGCCTGTTTCCTCCACCTCTTCCAACCACCCCCTTCCCATGCCAGTGGAGCCTGAGGGAGGACACTTCAGGGAAGCAGCAGAGGCTCACATCCTCATGCACTCTGCCTCCCCAGGATCCAGCAGGAAGGTTGCTCTGTGCATCCACACAATGCTCACGTGGGTGCCTTGCACAGGATGCTCCACAGACAGGGCAGGCACCACTGGCCTCACCATGTTCCCCTCTGCTTGGTGGCATCCCTGCTGCAGCCAGACGAGCAGCTGCCATGCCAGCACCAGGTCCCTGGGCACTGTCACCATGGCTACCTGCACATCCACTGCACATCCCACACTGCTTGGACGAGCAGCAGCTCAGGCAGAGCAGGGGCTGGTGGAGGGAGGATGCATTGGGACAAACCTCCCACAAAAACCTGTTCCCAGTGGCAGGCTGGCACTGGCAGCTGCTCCAGGAACCGGAGAGCTTTTGGCCCAATTCACACAACAAACACAGAGCAGGGGGGTGGCTGCAGCCAATGAAGAAATTGTGGAGAGACAGAAAAAGAACAGCTTAAACTGAAAACCAGGGCTGGGAAAATGTAGGGGCGGGATGAAAGCATGGGAATGAGAGAGACCTGAACATGCTTTGGCTGGAAATTAGGAGGTTTCTAATCTTCAATACAATCAATCTCTGGAACAGTTTCCTAATAACAGATGAGGGAACCAAAAAAACCCCAACCCCCTAACTGAAACTCAGAACATTTGTGAAGATGTTACACAAGATGGTGAAATCTAGTGGAAGGTGTCCCTGTCCACAGGAGGGGGTTTGGAACTGGATGTCCTTTACAGCCCCTTCAACCCAAACCATTCTGTGATTCTGTGGTTCTGTGCTGCCTGCAGCAGCAGGGCTCACTGACCCAGCCTGTGTCCTGGCACCTTCCCCTGGCAAGGGCTGCTCCTCTCAGACTCCCCTGCCCTGTACCCTGGCCTCGGCAGCACACGGGGAATCGTCTGCCCAAGGCTGAGCTGTGCTGGCACAAGGTCAGACCTCAGCAGCCAGGGCTCAGGTTTGAGGCCAAACCCGTGCATGGACACTCTGAACGTGTCAAACAAGGCACACGGGGCTTGGACTTGAGCTTTTCCAAATCCCGCTACCTCTTGCGAACATCACCTATATTTTTCAACCATTTTGTGTGGGTTTTGCAAGAGCCAGGCTGAAATCAAATCACAGTCACAAAACAGTGTTTCTGGTATCCAGCTCGGAGGCAGATGTTAACTCCAAGCAGGGATTCATCTACCCCCACAAAACTGCAAAACTGTCTGTGGAGAATGAGCTGTTTTTAGCTCCTGGAAAAAATGTCTCTCCTCCTGTTGCTGCTGAAGTCCTGTTTCTGTTTCCCCAGTAGCAGCAGCCACCAAGCACCAGAGCATCTGACCAGGTACGCCACAGGCAGCAGCAGCAGAGGGCCTCTTTGAGCAGCCCTCAGGACCTGCTACCATACAGATATGCCTAGGGGTGCAGGGAAGGGAGGATGATAAAACAAACAAGCAAAGAAAAAGGCATTTTTGCTGCTATGGTTATCATCCCTAGTGGGAGGAACAGGCAGCAGAGGGAGAACGCAGTATCTGTGAAACGTGGTGTGTGCAAGTGCTGCCTGCAATCACACCGGGTGTTGGATCTGAATTTAAACTCTTGGGCATGATTCCAACCCTCAATAAACCGTGCCTTGTGGACAGATATTATGTCCCTTCTGCTACTAAAACAACAAGCAGTCTTGAACAAAACAGCAGAGCCCAGAGCATGCAGAAAACGGCAGAACCTGGCAGAATCCGTCTCACACCCTGCCTTTGCGAGGGATGCAAGGCAACATCTCAGCCCTCCCAGGCTCTGTGCAGCTCCACGCCAGGCACACNGGGCGGAGAGGGGCGGTGCGGAGCCGTGCGGGGCGGCGCGGAGCCGTGCGGAGCCGTGCGCGCTCCCCGCCCGCCGCGGCCCCGGGATTCCGCAGGCTGCGGGGGCAGAGCCGACTCCTGCCGCCCTGTCCTGCCCACAGCCCTGTCCTGCCTAGAGCCCTGTCCGAAGGGGCCTGAAGGCAGTAACATGCCAATACGCCCTNACAGATGAGGGAACCAAAAAAACCCCAACCCCCTAACTGAAACTCAGAACATTTGTGAAGATGTTACACAAGATGGTGAAATCTAGTGGAAGGTGTCCCTGTCCACAGGAGGGGGTTTGGAACTGGATGTCCTTTACAGCCCCTTCAACCCAAACCATTCTGTGATTCTGTGGTTCTGTGCTGCCTGCAGCAGCAGGGCTCACTGACCCAGCCTGTGTCCTGGCACCTTCCCCTGGCAAGGGCTGCTCCTCTCAGACTCCCCTGCCCTGTACCCCGGCCTCACCAGCACACGGGGAATCGTCTGCCCAAGGCTGAGCTGTGCTGGCACAAGGTCAGACCTCAGCAGCCAGGGCTCAGGTTTGAGGCCAAACCCGTGCATGGACACTCTGAACGTGTCAAACAAGGCACACGGGGCTTGGACTTGAGCTTTTCCAAATCCCGCTACCTCTTGCGAACATCACCTATATTTTTCAACCATTTTGTGTGGGTTTTGCAAGAGCCAGGCTGAAATCAAATCACAGTCACAAAACAGTGTTTCTGGTATCCAGCTCGGAGGCAGATGTTAACTCCAAGCAGGGATTCATCTACCCCCACAAAACTGCAAAACTGTCTGTGGAGAATGAGCTGTTTTTAGCTCCTGGAAAAAATGTCTCTCCTCCTGTTGCTGCTGAAGTCCTGTTCCTGTTTCCCCAGTAGCAGCAGCCACCAAGCACCAGAGCATCTGACCAGGTACGCCACAGGCAGCAGCAGCAGAGGGCCTCTTTGAGCAGCCCTCAGGACCTGCTACCATACAGATATGCCTAGGGGTGCAGGGAAGGGAGGATGATAAAACAAACAAGCAAAGAAAAAGGCATTTTTGCTGCTATGGTTATCATCCCTAGTGGGAGGAACAGGCAGCAGAGGGAGAACGCAGTATCTGTGAAACGTGGTGTGTGCAAGTGCTGCCTGCAATCACACCGGGTGTTGGATCTGAATTTAAACTCTTGGGCATGATTCCAACCCTCAATAAACCGTGCCTTGTGGACAGATATTATGTCCCTTCTGCTACTAAAACAACAAGCAGTCTTGAACAAAACAGCAGAGCCCAGAGCATGCAGAAAACGGCAGAACCTGGCAGAATCCGTCTCACACCCTGCCTTTGCGAGGGATGCAAGGCAACATCTCAGCCCTCCCAGGCTCTGTGCAGCTCCACGCCAGGCACACCGGTGCTCTGCCTGCGGGAATGAGCAGGATGAAGGGAAATGCTCAACCTGGTGAGCAGACATTGCACCGCTTCCCTGTCAGGGATGAGCTGCAGCCTCGCACAGGGACAGCGGTGGGGAGGATCACCCCAGCAGACTGGTGTGGGGCATGCAGGGAGGCTCAGACGTCCCTTTTCTGTACAAACACCTGGGGCTCCCCAGCCAAGGAGGCGCCCGGGGGAGGCAGGACAAAGCCCCCTGCATGCCACCGGACCCCACCATCCCGATCCCCGGGGGCAGCCGGCAGAGCCCGGCACGGACTGCTGGAAATCGCCTCCTCCAGTGGTCAATATTCAAGAACAGTGCTGACAACCCCTTCACCCTCCTCCCACACACGGGTCCCGCTCCACCGTCCCCAGCCCTAAGCCTCCGTACAGCCCCCGGTTCCCGGCCCCAAGCCCCTGCCCTNAAGGCAGTAACATGCCAATACGCCCTCGCCGTGGCTGTCCCCTCGCTGCCATCCCACCGAGCCCGGCCCGCAGCATCCCTGTGCCCCGCAGCTCCGCTCCCCGGCCGCAGCCGTGCCCGCGCTGCCCTGGCCGAGCCAGAGCTTACACTTGGGCTGCCTTGGCAGACAAACGTTTTATCCCACAGAGAGAGACACAGACACCACTCCTAAACGGCCGCTGGTGTCCCACAGACTCTCCAGATGGCTCCAGGTAACTTCCTGGGGGAAACTTTTCCTCTGGGAAATCAAACGAATCCAGTGAAATTAACTCCCTTGGGAAATCAAATGAATCTAGTGAAATTAACCCAAACAGCACTTAACATTAATTATAAATGATTTGACAGGCATTTCAGTTGCATGTGCCAAATGAAACACGCACATCACGGGTGAGGCTAACACAACCTCTGAAAGCAATTTGCAAAAATTAGTTAAAATCAATAAACAGCACAGTCATTCCAGTGTCTGGAAAGCCTCTCCAGCGGCAGGCAGAGGAATTCCCATCGTGGGAAGCAGATGGCAGCAGTAAGCATGTATGGCATGGCTCCTGCCCAGAACAGCTGGCACCTCCCTCACGCCCCTAGAAGTCTCTTCCTGGTGTGAATATCACCTCCCTCCATCCTCACTCTGCTTGCCCTGCATGAAGAGTACCCACAGCCCTTCCTGCCCTGGGAAATCCAAGTCTTTTGGACACCTCTTTGCTCTGCAGCCACTCTCCCGCTGTTGTTCTCATCCATGCAATTCCAGGCAGATAAATACTTCAGGGCTTTAAGGGCTCTTGGAGCAAAACTGCTCTGAAATGGAGAGGAAAGAGCTTTTAGTGCCACAGCCACTCAGGGACTCGGCATGTTCCAGGGCTCTTCGCAGGCCAGAGAGCAGATGCTGCTCTCTGTGTGTCGGGAGGCCCATGAGGCTTTTATGTTAATGGTGTTTAATCATCAAACACGGGATGGGAACCGACAGCGATGCATATGCATCAGCAGGGAGAGCCACAGCACATGCCTGGGTGTAGCTCCCAAGGGGAGAGTTTAAGCACCAAACAAAACCGGGGGATCAGAAGAGATATTTTCCAACGATCACTGATGGCTGGGGCAAACACAGCCCCTGGCTCCCATCTGTTTTTAAAGTAAATCTCAAGTGCTGCACACATAAAGCAGATCCTCAGCCAAAAGCACGGGGGGGATTACAAGAAAAGTTCAGGCAGGTAGGTGGTAGTTTGTCCTTTCCACTGCTTTAAACTAAACTGTGCTTTTGTGGTGTTTGCAGCTCCTGGTGCAACTGCTGCACCTGAACTGTATTTTAACAGCAAAGCCCAAGATGTTCACGTATCACAGGGCTCCCAGACAGGCTGGGGCTCGGGAGGGGCTTGTGAAAGAGCAAGCAGCAGGGTATGCACCAGTGCTCCCCAGAGCCCCCTTACCTGCTGGGGGAGCCCAGGTCTGCCCGGCTGACGATGCGGTGCTGCTGGGGCGAGTAGAGCCACTGGAAAGCCGTCAGCGTCCTCTCCTCGATGCGAAAGCGGCCCTCTCGTACGTACCTAAAAATAACATCCAGAGAGACTGAAATATTCATCAGCCCTGGATTGCGGGGAGGGAGAGGCAGGATGCAGGAGCAGCTGGCTCAGCAGTGCTGCTCAGAGCTGCCCATCCTACACCACCACGTTCCTCAGCGGGAGCAGAAAATCCCTTCACAGCCCATCTGCCTGCCTCCCTGTGCCATCCCCATCCCTCACTGCCCACCAACCCATGCCCCCATGGGCATGTCTGGGATGGAGCACCTCTTGAGACCGACCCTCAGGGAGGAGGAGTCCCTGCACCCTCCATGGGTATCTGTGGGGCTGCTCCCTGCTGCAACCCCTGTACAGCCCCCAACCCACTCAGGGCCCTCAGACCACACCCACAGGCCCTGATAATCACCATGTGCAGGAAAGCAAAGAACAAACATTTCCAAAGCAGTACAGGACATTTCCCTGTAAAGCCCCAGGGATCAGAGGTACAGCACTCCCTGCTCAGCACCATTGTCTTTGGGCACAGCCTGCCCCCAGCACCCACCCATCCCCCAGACCAGCCTGTCCCCAGGCTGTCACTGGCTCCAAGGCCAAGCTAAGGCCCTTCTAGCATCACTTCAAATGCCAGATGTTGAGGCTTATCAAGTAATAGTCAAGTCAATTGATGATTATGAATTGGATTAGAAGAGTATGGGTTCCCTGTAAAGTGAGCAAAATTCTGGTAACTGCAGTTGTTTCCATCCTTTGGAACAAAAATCCTGCTGGCTGCTTCCATCCCAGCAGCCAGCTGCACTTCACACACACTCCTCTGAACATGAAGTCAGCAAGTAATTAATAAGTTAATAAATTAAAGCCCCTGTAGTACTGATTGGAGACACACACACACAGAGCTGCAGCATCCATGAACCTCAGCCAGAGCTGGAGAGAGCTCCTGTCCCTTTCTCTGCACAGGGATGCTCCAGGAGGTTCATTCTCAATGTTAACTGCAGGGATGTGCCCACACAGTCTGGATGGGGCCAAGCGGATGTTCCACAGTGCCATGAGCTCCCCAATTGCTGCTGCTGGGCTCTGGAACCTGCCTGGGCCCATTCAGCCCAGCCCAGCACTGTGGGGTCCTGTAGAGCTGGAGGCAGTGACACTGCAGGAACTGAGACTTTCCACTGCAGCTAAAGGAAACTCAAAAGGCTCCCTGAGCATCGCCAGCAGAGTGACCTGCCAATTTTCTAGTTAAAAGCAACCAAGCATGGTGCAATGCCAGTGCTCCCTGCAGCTCTGGTATATGGGAGCTCTGCACAGAGCAGAGGCAGGGAAGCCAGGGTGTCCCTTGGGAAGTGGAGGTGAGGCAGTGGGGATGCAGAACAGCCAGGCCACGAGGCTGCTATAACAGTTTGTCCAAGTGTGTGAGGGAAAAAAGTGTCCTTGGCTGCAAGGAGGGAGGGAAAGAGAGAGAGAGAGAGAGAAAGAAAAAGCTTCAGTGACTCCCACTCTACCGACTTGCCCGGGGTTGTGGGGCTCCCTCCCACAGCTGGGGCGCTGGCACCCAGTGCCGGCCTGGCTCGGGCTCTGCCCCTGCCCAGGGACCAGCCCGGCCCTGTCCCGGCGCTTCCATCAGCATCCCCAGGAGCCATCCAGCTACAGCCCAGCATCGCCGCAGCGTCCTGCTCAAAAGTCACAAGCTTCGGACGTCACAAACTGCACAATTCAACATAAAAGAACACAGACAAAGCTTGTTCTCAATGTCAGGCCGTCCCGGCTGCTCCGGGCACA